>QMIH01002185.1:0-24106 GCA_003987875.1 Clarias batrachus
CTCAAAAAGGTCTATTAATTTGACCTAATTGCAATTATTTAAGTTAACAGTACTCAGTGTGTTTMATTAATTTVAGCATTAGCAAYATGCRGTTTCAAGATATGTGTTAAGTAAATTAACGATTTCCTTGAAAACCGATAACTCTTTCATATAATCATTAGGAGATTAAAAGACATCAATACGCGGTCTTTTAACTCTCTCCCGGTGGAAAAAACGTCATAATTTGTGCCTCCACGTCCACAGGATCTTCATTAAAAGCGCACGTCATGCTCAATAAACCTCTGAAACAAACTGACCCTGGAACAGAAGCTGCTACCGAGCAGGTTATCTTCAGAGAGCAAGTTGCTATGGTGACAAACATACCCAGAGAGTTACCTCCGTTTTTGGAACCGAAAGTTGAGGATATCCACTAACTTACTCTTAAACTTACCCGGGTATGTCACATAACCTGCTTTCTGGAATACCCCCCTGGTGTTGAGGGACCAGGTGAGGTTCTCCTCCAGGTGGACGCCCAGGAATTTTTCTACCCTCGACGATCTCCACAGAAGAGCCGTTGATGCTGAGCAGAGAGTGATCGCTCCGAGTCCTGAAGTCAACAACCATCTCTTTTGTCTTTTCAACGTTCAGAGACAGGTTGTTGTCTTTTACACCAGTTCGTTAGCCTCTGCACTTCCTCTCTGTCCGCTGATTCGTTGTTCTTGCTGATGAGACCCACCACGGTTGTGTCATCTGCGAACTTGATATGATTGTGTAGTGACGGACAGCTCCAATCATGAGTCAGTAGTGTGAACAGCATGGGGACTGAGCACGCAGCCCTGCGGGGCCCCAGTACTCAGTGTGGTGGTGCTGGAGGTGTAGCTCCCGATCCGCACTGCTTGAGGTCTTTCGGTCAGAAAGTCCAGGATCMAGTTRCAGAGGRDGGTGTTCAGGCCCAACAAGCTCAGCTTCCCGATCAGGTGTTGGGGGATGATTGTATTGAATGCTGAACAGAGGTCTATGTACAGCATTCTGACGCAAGTGTCTTTCTTGTCAAGATGTACAGTGCCAGGTGGAGTGTGGTGGAGATGGCGTCGTCCATTGAACGGTTTGGACCATACGCGAACTGCAGGGGGTCTAGATAGGGGGGCAGCAGGGTCTTGATGATGATGATGGGTGTGAGTGCAACAGGGCGGTAGTCATTGAGACAGGACACAGAAGACTTCTTCGGCCCGGGGACGATGGTGGTAGACTTAAAGCATGTGGGAATGACAGCGCTGCTCAGAGAGATGTTGAAAATGTCGGTGAGAACATCTGCCAGCTGTTCTGTTCTCTGAGCACTCTGCCCGTACTGTTGTCTGGTCCAGCAGCTTTACCTGTGTTGACTCTGTGTAGAGTTTTCCTCACATCAGCCGTGGTGAGACACAGCACCTGGTCGTTCGGAGGAGGGGTGGTCTTCTTCGCTGTCACGTCGTTCTGCATGTCGAACCGTTCTGCATGTGTAGAAGCTGTTCAGTGCATTCGGAAGGGAGCTATCACTGTCACAGGCAGGTGATGAAGTCCTGTAGTTGGTGATKGCTTGTATRCCCTGCCACATGCGCCGTGTGTCACCGCTGTCCCTGAAGTGATTGTGGATTCTYTGGGCGTGTGCRYGCTTCGCCTCTCTGATGGCCCGGGACAGTTTGGCCCTTGCTGTTCTTAGGGCCACCTTGTCTCCCGCTCTGAAGGCGGAGTCTCTGGTCCTCAGAAATGCACGCACCTCCGCAGTCATCCATGGTTTCTGGTTGGGTCATGATATGATGTTCTTGGAGACAGTGACGTCATTGGTACACTTGTTGATGTAGCTGGTCACTGATGACGTGTACTCCTCCAAGTCAGTGAAGTCGCCGTAAGTTGTAGCCTCCATAAACATTTTCCAGTCAGTGTTCTCGAAACAGTCCTGAAGAGCAGAGATGGCTCCTGCTGGCCAGGTTTTCACCTGCTTCAGAATCGGTTTTGAACGCCTGACGAGGGGTCTGTATGCTGGAATTAGCATAACAGAGACGTGCCGAGGTGGGGGCGGGGTGCGGCTCTGCCCGATATGCATCGGAGATGTTTGTGTAAACAAGATCCAGTGTGTTTTCCCCTCTCGTTGCAAAGTCCACATACTGATGGAATTTAGGAAGCACTGACTTGAGATTTGCATGGTTGAAATCTCCAGCAACAATATTAGTTATTGTGTCACAAAGTGTAGTTTTAAGAGTTGTGTAGGCGAGAATGCATGTGTGTACAGCTCAAAAGCTCCATCGGTTATTAAAGATAGCGTCTATTTAGAGATTTGGAATGCCCATGGAACGAATTTCTGAAAACTGCCGCTGGCTTCGATGACTCTGTAATTGTTAAAACAGCGAAGTTATTTTATTTGGGGTATTTCTAACCTTCTTTGGTATAATATGGTTATAGTATAATGTATCGCGGCTGTGTAATGCATCCTGTACTCTGTGTTACAAACTCTTTGGTGGAGGCTGTTGATGTTTATTTAAAAATTTTAGTTTAACTTTAAAATAAATTAAATTGATGTTACCTACACAAAGCAGTGTCTTCCCACCTGAGAGTTTCTCCAGCATACTGCTTTTGTCATGTCAGATTGATGAACATGAGCCATCTGTTAAATTTTTGAAATTTTGAAAACATTTTTTTCAGCCCACATTTAATCAATAATATAAAAAAGTTTGATTGTTAAACTTTTTTATATTATTTTTAAAATTGTTAAATTTATTTTGCAGTAAATTAAATAATAGGTAAAATAGTAAAATAAGTAGTTTAATGGTTTAAATAATAATATATACATATAAAATATTAAGAATGTCATGTGGGCATTACAAGATTTGTATTGAAAAAATCTAAATAAAAAGTGGCAGCTGGCATGCCTAAAAATAGATGCAGGATTATTTTTTTTAGTCTAAATAAAAATGCTTTATTAATTGTGGGCTATTGGTATTTACTTACAATATTTAATTTAATTTAAATGAAGTTTGGGCTCAGGGAGTTGACCCAGCAGGGTAATTCTCCACTTTAATTTTCTACATAGTCTAATCAGCGCATTTCAAGTGCGTGGAGGAATTTTGTTGTACTAAATAATATTTAGGCTGTTGTTGTTTTAGTGTTACTGTGAGTGCTTTACATTGTCAGACAACATTTAAATGCAAATAATTCACCCCTCCCTAGGTGTAAATCAGCTGTTCTCACCTATACATTCAGAGAAACTGGATCTGAGGCATTTCTGAGACCTGCAGTGCTTCAAGCCTCTTCTTAAAATTGTGTAAATTTCGTGCACTGGAGAGCAACTTCCATTGCTTGATTTTTTTCACTCGGTTAGGCCGTTGGATTAAAGCTGGAAGACAGGGTAAGAGTGGCTCCGATGAGTTTGAAAAAAGCCTTCCAGAAGCGTGACGTGAATTGAGGGCCTCGATCTGAGACTATGTCCGTAGGAAGACCATGAAGACAAAAATCATGGAGGATCAGCTGGTCTTTGGCAGAGGGGAGTCTGGGAAGCGGAACAGGTGGACAGACTTGGAAAAATGGTCAACAATGGTCATAATATGTGTTCCCATCTGACGAAGTTCAGCGAAATGTGAGACCAGGGGCTGTGCGGTATGGGTAAGGGTCTGAAGAGACCGGCCAGGGGATGGTTGTCATGTTTGTTTACAACGGGTGCAGACGTCGCAGGCTGCCACGAAGCTGGAAACATCCCTCCCCAATGTGGGCCACCATAAGCGCTGATGAATGGTAAAGTGCATTCGGGCTGAGCCTGGGTGGCAGGCCAATCTGGATCCATGGCCCCACTCAAGGACCTGTGAGCATAGACAAAAAGATGATCAGGGGGAACGTTGCTGGGGCTGGGCTCCTGGGTCAATGGCTGCTTAGCTTTAGCTTCAGTGTCCAATTCCACAGCTGCTACTAGACAGCGAGAGGGCAGAATCGTGTCGCATGGCATGGAGTCGTGGGGAAGAATAAACTGACGTGAGAGAGCGTCAGGCTTGGTGTTCTTGGAGCCTGGCCACTAAGACAGCACAAAGTTGAACCTAGAAAAGAACAGGGACCAGCGGGCCTGTCGGGCATTAATTCTTTTGGCACTGTGTAAGTATTCAAGGTTCCTGTGATCAGTACATACTAGAAACAGGAGCTTGGTCCCCTCCAGCCAGTGTCTCCATTCTTCTAGCTCTAACTTGATGGCTAGTAGTTCCTGATCGCCCACATCGTAGTTCCTTTCGGCCGGGTACAGGCGACGGCAGAAAAATGAGCAAGTGTGCAGTTTGTTATCCTGTGACGATCTCTGGGACAAGACCCCTCCAACGCTGGAGATGGATGCATCTACCTCCACCACGAACTGCCGGGATAGATCGGGGATGATCAATATTGGGGCTGAGGTGAACCTTCTCTTGAGGTCGGAGAAGGCTCTCTCTACCTCCTCGTTCCAACGGAAGCGCGTCTTGGAGGAAGTCGGAGAGGTTAGAGGAGCGGCAACGGAGCTGTACCCCCAAATGAACCTGGCAAAGCCCAGAAATCGTTGGAGGTCTTGTTGCAAGGCTGGGGTTGGCCAGTTGGAAATCGCCTGAACCTTGGCCGGTTCCATCTCTAGCTGCGAGGGGGAGATGACGAAGCCTAGAAAAGTGGTCAACGTTGTGTGAAATTCACATTTCTCTGCCACATTTCTCTGCCTTGTTCTCTAAAAGTCTCTGTAACACCTGATGAATGTGACGTAGATCGCGGGCATCCCAGAGAGCCGTGCTCCACTCCCAGGCTCTGCCAGTAAGGAGGGTGATGACGTAGACCACTCGCGACCGCTCCGAGGAGAAGATGGAGGCTTGTAGCTCAAAAATCAGCGAACACCGCGAGAGGAACGATCTACATGTACCTGGCAGTCCTCCATAGGTGGGCGGGGCTGGTAAGCGTGGCTCGCCTGGAGTCTCTGGGCTTGTGGCGCTCGTTGAGGATAACCGGAGCTATTGCATCTGAGTGGTGACGTCAGCGAGGGTCTGGCTAGTGTTGTGTTTAGAGAGATGACCACGTGGGGAAAAAACATGGCCGCGTGATGAAAAGCATGACAGTGTGGGAAAGGAAATGTTGGGAGGTGGAGGCGGTCTTTGATCAGCGCGAAAGCGCTGAGAGCGTGACACACTCCCTCTCAGTTCGTCAGTACATAGTACCTTTATTCAGGAAACACAGATATGCTTAAATAAAGTTTTAGTGAATAGTTATTGAGGGATTGGTAAACTATTAAGGCATGTATCCAGATCTGACTTTTAACTGTTCACTAGTATATTTAAGACACCTGAGATATTATTTGATTTTAAAACCAAAGAAAGCCAAAAGCTTCTCTGAGATGGGAGAGCAGTACTGATACCACCTCACTCAAAAGTCTCTCCGTCAGACAGTCTGACTTCAATCCTGCTTCCATGTACAGTGCACTTGCTGTCGTCCAAGTGGTGTCAGTCCTCAGATCCTTAATTTTGGTTATTCCTGACTTCCTAAAAAGGGGTCGGACATATGTTGATGAAAGCATTCTAGACTTTGGGTTGGTTAGTACTTGTTAATATTTTCATCTTTTCATCTTGCTCAAAAAGTCTCCATTACTGCCTGCCGCCCCATGCTGTCCAGCTCCCCGACCACCCCCACCACCCCGCAAAATGACTGGATACTCCACAGTGTCTGAACCCCCTGCTGAATCTAACCATCCAGCCCTCTCCACCTCTTCACATTCCCCTGCATTTTTTTCTCATGTGATCTGTCTTGGTTTCTTCGGATGTCACATTTCTCCCACTTGGTCACTTTGCTTATGCATCACCTGTCTGTTCACCAATGCTCATTACACTGTTCTCTGCAGTGGGTGGGTCAGCATCCTGCCCCTTTGCAGTATCTGGCTGCTTTATCTTGGAGCTTACACTCTATGCCTGCAGCTGTATTCATTTTGAGCCCAATGTCCACACATTCAAAACACCTCATGCTCCCGGTTATAGCTTTTCGGACTCATGGGTCTGCAGTCAAAAACACACCCAGGCAGAGAATTTTATTTTTGTAGAAATGTTAAATCTTGAGACACAACACAGATCTCTAAACGCAAAATCTACATTTAAGAAGAATTTTCAAGCACTGTGTGAACAGCTGTAGAATAGTTCTGTGTTCTGGGGACTCAGTTCACGATCACTGATACTGTGAAATGAAGCAACCAGGAGCACTTCCTGGGTGTGGCCTTTAAATGATGTGTTCCCTTATGTGCAAAGTTCAGCTCATACAGCACTATACAGAATCCTTACAGAGGGGTGTTCAGAAATGGTTCAACTATACACCTTACTGTACATAGTGAGATGCACACCACTGATTCTCACCGTAGCTACAGGTAATTAACATTTATCATATAATCATGTGTATTCATTAATCTCCATGTTTTAAGGATGTTTTACTTAAAATTAATGCTTTGGTTTGTTTACAATAATGCCTTACAAATTCATTTCTTTGTTCTTTTTCACAGCAGGTAGTTCTGCAGATAAAATTTGGCCGAAGGATGAAGACGCCAATGTTGTTTTAAAAGAAACAGACACCGTTAGTCTAAAATGTTCATATGAGTCCAACAGTGAACGGATTTGGCTTTACTGGTACAAACAATACCCTAACAGCGCACTGCAGTATTTACTGTATAAAGGCGCCCGGTCACAAAGTTCTGCAGGACACAATCCCACTGATAGATTAGAGTCAAAAACAAACAGAGACTCTACTGAACTTACTATCAGAGAAGTGAAGCTCTCAGATTCTGCACTCTATCACTGCGCTCTTACAATAGTATCACAGTAATACAAAGTCAATGAAAGGCTGTACAAAAACATAACAATGCTATACAGGAAGTTTAAAAAACTACATTAAAGATGTTTCCTTTACCAACATGTTATCAGTTAACCACAAGCCACAAACACAAACAAAATATGGGGTAAAATATTGTAGAATATATTTGCTGTTTTTACATAATTATATGCTCATTAATATTTGAAATTATTTTTATAAACTAAATTATATATGTTGTCCTAATTCAATTTATATGTAATTTAAATAATTCATGAACATGTAAACAAATTTTAGCTTTCATTTTATGATATTTACAGCTAGTTTTTTTAAACACAATGATAACTTTGGAGGTGTTACATAATTATTTTAGATAAACAAAAGCATTGAAATTGATATAATTATTAAGTATTAAGTATAAGTATTTAGCACTTGGTAATAATCTGGAAGCATATGGCTTGCTTACAATATCTTCATCAGGCACCTAACTGTAATGTTTTTCTTGTTCCCTGTCGTGGTTTTCCAGGCTGGTACCACAGCTTCTTTCAGTTATTTCTTTTAGCATTGTCAGTCTCCTCTTCAGGAGGTTATATGCATGCTCAATTTGTTTAACCTCTTTTGATTAATAAAACCTTCCTATTCTCCTACCCATCATGAGTTACAGCAATTAAAGATTAGTGAGTACATTTCAGGAGCAGCCATATACATGGAGACATATACATATACAAGTTCTGTACCAGGATGACAAAAACTTCTCCTATTTGCAGTAGCTGTTAAGACTAACAGAAGTGTTAAGACTGTTGAAGTGTTTTCAAGTATTAAAACTCTTATCAAATATTTAAAATGGTCTTGCTATGTACAGTATTTGTTTATGATTATTTTGGTTATATGATGCATTGCATGTATCGACAACAGAAAGTCTGCAATCTTCCTGCCATCTTGTACCAGGCTTGGTGCCTTATTAATGTCTATCAAACAGACTATCAATTCTATCAAACGGATTATCATAATTTACTTCATTTTTCTTAATTAATAATTAGTTAAGCAAATGGGAAACTACTTTAACAGTTTACTTATTTCAGCTGAATAATTAAATAACAAAACAAACTTTGGTTAGAAACTAAGAGAGAAGAGAACAAGATCATACAGTACAGACAGCACACTAGAGGGTTAAGACTTTGGCTCATTATAAAGTTCTGAGTTCAAATCCAAAATTAAGAATATATTTAATGGAAGAAGTAAGATACACAAGGTGAAAAAAAAAACACTGTACAGTAGTAGCAGTAGTAGTATTAGTAGTGTATTTCCACTTTCAACTAACTAACTAAACGAATGAATAAATAAATAAAACAGTCCTATATTTGTTACACATTTTTTGGTGATCTGTTGTTACGTTAGTTTGCTTTTTACAATAATTTAGGCTATACCTGTCCCTCAATCATAATACACATAGCAATTGTAAATATAAAATACTGAATAAACACAGAGATGATTTGTCATGATTTGTCCTCCTTACAGCAATAACAGCCTCCACCCTTTTATCACAAAATTTTGATCTTATGGAAATAATTATTTCCCAGCAAATTTTCTCCTGTTATGTTTTTGAAGCAAGAAACCATAAACCCATGTAGAAACATCCTGTATACAGGGTCGCTTGGAGCCTATCCCAGGAGTCAGTGTACACCCGATGGGTGCCAATCCATCACCAGGCATACACACATACACACACTCACACACTCATTCACACATTACTGGGAACACCATGTAGACTAATCTGCATGTCTTTGGATATTGGAAAAAAGGAGCACCTGGAGGAAACCATTTTGACACCATTAAAACTACAATTATATTTGACCAAATGTAAAGTTTTAAATTTTAAATTTTCTTTTTGACACCTCACACATAATTTGGTCTTTTTGAATATACTGTATGACCTGTATGTACTGTAGGGGAAACAGTTATTAATGTTCCCCCCACATGTTTTCTTGGTGAATACAAGATGGCACAGACAGTTATCTTATGGTTGGCGAAGTACTGGAAAACCACAGTATTGAAGCTTTGTTGGCAGCTGGCCACAGCACCTGTACAGCAGTTTGGAGAGAGGTGTGTTCATGCTGGTGTCCTGCTATTTTTATTGTCAGACTACTGCAAGTTTGACTTTCACTGATCAGAATTATTTTCCGTGATTCCTGGTTATTTCAAGGAATCTGGATTTATAGGAAGAACACTGCTACTGGGCCACATCACAGACCAAAAGTCTCTGAAAATATTCAGGCTTAATTTAGGAGCCCTACATGACTCTCAAAATTACCTCAAATTATAATAATAATAAGAAAATTAAATAATTAAGTTTTAAATAATTAAGTTTTTTTTTCAGGCTGTCAAAAGGATATATATATATATATATATATGAAAATGTGTTTGGAAATGTTTTATGTTTTATTTCAAATACAAATGCAACATTTAAATGCCTTTTATCTGCTTACTTTTAACTGAAGTAACGTGGTAAAGTCACATACATGTATGTGGTCAGAGAACAACTGTGCAGCTGTTTTGGTGTCCTGTTACATAACATATTTTAAATTGTGGCACATACTGTTCAGTTTATAGTTTATGCATGTATCTATAATTTATTTCTGTTGGTATATACAGACAAAGTATGGAGGTCCATGATGAGACTCTATTCACAAAAAGGGAGCATGTCTATAATCACAGCATGTTCTTACAGACTAGAATCATTTTATTTTTCATAATTATGTAAATTGTGCTTAAATACCTCATGCTTAATGAGTCTCTTCTCTATGACAGGTGACTCCATGGCAAAGTCAATAGAGCCACTTTTCACTCATAAAGGTGTAAATTTCACTGGTACGCAAATCTAAACTTTAGGTTTATTCTTCTTATTTTTGAAAGTGGAACTTTTAAGTCTAAACATTTCCCCAAGACTGTTTGCTAAAATTGAATGAAAAAGAAATGAATCTGCTCATCTCCTCTGCTGCCGTATCAGACTGTGCACTATAGTGCTGTCCTCTGACACCCAGAGTGAATTGTTGAGTGTTAACACAGTCTTCATAAATGGAAATATTTATGCAATTTTGGGGATCCTCTCTCCCTGTTTGTCTCATGTTTTAGAAATTAGTTTTAGACTACACGTTACATTTTGTGTATATAAATTGTAATGTTGCATTGGAGATTTGCAAAAAAATTACTTTTCTCAATTATGTCATTATGTTTCCACCAAAAACAGGCTGGATAGGCTAATTGGCATTTCCAAATTACTTGTAGTTCGTGACTGAGTGTGTGAGTGTGTGTGTGCTTGTGGCCTACTAGAGATGGCCATGGCGTCCAAGGTTCACCACACCTACTGTAGTGCCCAGAACCCGAAAAGACGAACGTGAAGCATCCTCAAGGGCGGAAGCACAAACGGCGAAAAAGTGGGTGAGCTTGCTGGTTATCTTCATACTTAAAGAGCCTGGTCGGACCTTGGGTTTTGACCACGAAGAGTCGTTCCTTTCATCGGTGATTGGCCCAATCAGATGTGGTTGCGAAGCTTAGCCGTGATTTCCTCTTTTGTGCATAGATTAGCCCAATGTTTCGGATGTCACGTAGGGCCCATCCGGTTGGAGCCTTTAACTCCTTTATAAAGTATATTTGCATGAGCTCTATTCATGCTACCAATTTTCTGTGTACAACAATATTCTTTGAATAAAACAAGCTGCCGATTGATCCAAACATGCCATACCTAGTATATACATTCATACATACAGTAAGTTGTAAACGTGGATTACACTTTCTAGGTTTAGGAAAAATAGTCAAACATACACATAGACACAAAACATCCTAGATACTGTAACCCTACTGGCATACTTAAAGTATTGTCTTTGGAGTTGTGCAACTAAGATCTCTTTGTTCCTTGCGGAATGGCTTGAGCTCTGGAGGTCACCGAGAGTGCCAGTGGTATGAGTTGGGGAGGGTTTTGCCCACTCGAATGTAAAACTGTCTCCTTTGTTTATCGGATTACAGATTTACACCATTATAGTCGAGGTCAAGTGGACTTGTTGTGGCTCCAGGTGCAGCGGCCTTCCTTTCTCAGATTCGGTTAAGTTTCTCGTTTCTTCGTGTCACAGATGAGATAAGGTTAGCGGGGCGGCACCATTCAGCTGAGAGAGGGGATGTGGAATGGGGTAGATTTCTCACTTACTGTTGGCATCCCTACAACTCTTTGTATAAACTAAATGTAAATCTTTTGACACATATAAGATTATTATATTTCTACAAAAGATACAGAAGAAGCAATTTTTGTGAAACTTAATATTTGTGTTATTCTCAAAGCTTTTGGCCACAGCTGTGCACTGGAACAACAGCAGTTTGTTTGACTTTATGTTCATGAGGTCGTGTTTACTAATAATATAGCATAATAATATAGCATTACAGGGGGCATGGCCAGATGGGTGACATGATAATTTCCAAACCTGAGTACTTTATATGACAAACATGAAAAATCAGAACCACAGCTATATTTAATTCAATTCAATTTTATTTGTATAGCGCTTTTAACAATTGACATTTTCGCAAAGCAGCTTTACAGAATCAAAAGAATTATTGAAGTTTGTATGAAATGGGAATGTGTATGAATCAAATAGATAAGTTTGTCCCCGATGAGCACGTTGAGAACGATGGCGAGAGTGGCAAGGAAAAACTCCCTGAGATAGCAGTAGGAAGAAACCTTGAGAGGAACAAGGAACAGGGAATCCATCCTCATTTGGGTGATAATGGATAACAGGGATTGATCTGCAGTCATACTGTGTGATAGGAGGCTGGAAGTTCAGTATAACAGGAGATGTGTTTAAGTAAACATGAAGTTCAAGTTAATATGTTAAAGTAGTGTTTAAGTCAATAGTGTTTACGTTAATATGGAAATCATGGTCCAATTCACTATTGGAGGCTCAGGTAGACTGTAGGAAACTCCAGCTCTGAACTCCAGCTAACCCTAACCCAGACTAGTGTAGTGTAGATTTTTGTTGATAGCCAACCTTTGTTGCTGGGTTCAAATCTGATATTGTTGCTTTTTTGTCTGTGTGCCGAATGTTTTGTGTACCCAGCTCTCTAAAACCATGCATCTACTGCCGAGTTGGATGTGCTCACATTCCATGGGAATACTATACTGTAGTTCCAGGACACATTGGAATGGAGTTAGTCCAATGCTGGATATGAATTCTGTGTACAGTATATTCGGCCCATGGAAGGAATTGTGCCCAATGTCTTTGGTTTTCCACACAAAAGATTCTTTGGAATCGGCTGATTTCGTGGTTAAATGTTTCCTTGTTGTGTGTTCCCTAGGAGTGAGGACAATAGGAGTGAACTCACGAGAGAGTTTAGTGTTTACTTAAGAGTTTCTGTAAGAGTGGAAAATCTGTTGAATATGTTGAATAAATTGATCTACAATATCTAAATGTAATTATGTACCAATGACTTTAAGCATTCAGTTGCCTGACTGAGTTCTCTGCGGTCAGACAGTGAGCCAGTCATAGATAACTAGGATATATGGGATATACTGTAGGAGACTGTACAGAATCTTGCATGAATGTGCATTTAATGTGCCTCTAACACTTGTTTGGTATCTGCAGGATAGAGTAACATCATCAACTTCATTTACAAATTTATGCCTGAAAACTAAAACATAAATAAAGCAGCTGCACTGGTACAGACAGTATCCAAATTCTGAACTACACTCAAAAAATGAATCATGGCCTAGTTTATTATTAGTTATTTGCATCCCTTTGATTTTATTTAAAATATATCTTTTTTTCAAACATTTTGTAATCAGATTACTTACAATTACGTACAATTAGTTAATTATGAAAACTATTTAATTTAATCAGTTAAAAAGTATGAATTTGGTTTAAATGTCTGCAGAACAAGATCCAATTAGTTAAATTGTATGAGACTGATTTACATACAAATCTTGCAAATGAAGCAACACTTTCATTAACATTTTGCACTGGAGCAAGCTGGATTGAGTCATTGTTTTAAGGTATGTTACATCTGTAGTCATCTTTCATAATTTGTTGGTTACTGCATATGTAAGTATATTTTGAGTGTTGTTGATATCGTATTACACTAATATGTTTAGTCCACTAGCTAGCTAGCTTGCACATGGCCCTAATAAATATTAGCTAACTTTAGCCACTTATAATTTTTTTATTGTCCAAAATTAGATGTATTACTAATTAACATACATATAGGGAACATACTTCCCTATTTTCTGATCTAAATGTCTAGTAGCTGTGTTCAGGCCGTGGCATCTTAGGTGAGGGTCAAAATGAGTAGTCGACAAGGCAAGGGTCAAATGTGTGTGTGTGCTCATCTAATGGCTTTAAAATATATGAATATCACTGTGGCTGGTATTGGTATTGAAAACTCATTCTCTTTATTTATCTAGGACTGTGAAAATTCAAAGGCTGTGTCTGGAATTGCACAGATGCAATTTCCTTTTTTTCAATGCAAGTGGGGTTGATTGTTTAACTGTTTTTTTTCTGTGCTTTGTATTGTTTAAGTTAACTTTTAAACTTCAGTGCTTGAAAGTTGAATTTAGATATTGGTGGTTTTATTTATTTAATATTTGCTGTGGAATGTTCATTCCATACTACGATCTCATAATTAAACATGCATAGAAAAGTGTAAGTGCAAAGACACCACGCTTATGGCTCTGAATGTTATTGTAATGTAAGCAGTGATGTTAGCCTCAAGGTACTTTAAGTTTCACATTTTTTAATCACAGTTGTTGAGGAAACTTATCTCTAGCACTGGCTAGTATGTTTTGCTACAAATAATTTTTTTACAATCCGGTTTTTGGTTGTTATTCTTAAAATATGCCTTAAAGCATAAAATATATTAAATAAATATAATATGAAACAAGGTGGTCTGTTTTTTTTGTATTGCGTATTGTATATTGGGACTTGGGAGGAATAAAAATACATTAATGTTGATAAATTGGGTTTATTATTAACAATTATCTAAATGCATTTAAAGTACAGTAAGTTGGTTTATGATGTAATAATACATAATTCTCTTCATTATTAATTTAAAAGAAACTGGATTTTTGGATATACATAAATCTCATTCCTGCTCATATCATTTACATATAACTTGCAAATAAGAATCACAAAGTTTATTAGTTTGGTTATGCTAGAAATATGTAATCCAAATGGATGGAAATTTTATATGCAGTCGAAATGCATAAATCTTAATTGTTAGGCCTAAATATTTTGTGTGAGTGTAAAGTCCCTTTATTATTGTTATGACTAGTCATAACTCCCTATGCATCACAAATGACGGAGTTATTAGATGTTATTTAAATATAAAGACTAATCTAAAATGAGTAATACAGAGAATATACTGTAGGTTTGGCTGTGTTGGATAAACATTCAGTGTTTTAAGGGTTGTCTCCTTGGTGAACACAAGATGGTGCAGTTGCGTATCTTATTATGGGCAAAGTGCTGTTCAAAGAATTCTACTTTTTACCTTTAAACCTCTTTGACTTAGGCTGCACCTCTACTTTACATACTGAACAAATGTTATTGTCCTGGTATTTATACCATTCTAAAATGTTGTGACTTGCTATTAGGTTTTCCTGCTTCCAGGCTGAGTTCACTTCCAATCTGTTTACATCAGGCTCCATCAGGCTGAATGTATTGAATTGACACTGTGATGTCATGCTGTGGGTGGAGCTTTATGAATCTTTATGGTATTCATGTATTAGAATAGGTACATAAACATCTCAGGATATTTCTCTCTGGCTAAGATCACTCATCATGTTCTCTTTCATATTCATATGTCTGTGGATCTTACTGGGTGAGTACATTATTATTCTCCTTTCAGAAACATTAAGTGTTGAATTAGTGATTATTTAGTTTGGGTGCTGTTAATGTGGTTGACTGTGTAAAGGTTAAAACATTGTGTTCTCTTCTCTATGACAGGTGACACCATGGCAGATTCCATAGAGACACTTATCACTCATAAAGCTGTAAATGAAGGTGGAGATGTTACCTTGTCCTGCAGATACAACCTCACCAACCCTGCAGGGAACTACTTGCACTGGTACAGGCAATATCCAAAACTGGAACCTGAGTTTCTTCTTTATATTTTTCAAAGTGGAAGTCTAAGTCCAAACATTCCCCCAAGAATGACTGCAACAATTGATGATGATAAAAAAGAAGTGGATCTGCTCATCTCCTCTGCTGCTGTATCAGACTCTGCACTATACTACTGTGCTCTGGCGCCCACAGTGACAGGAAACCCAGCTACACTGTACAAAAAGTTTGACGCGGTTTTAATGTTTATACATTTTTTGAGGAGTTCTCAATTTTTTCTAATGTTTTATAGATTATTATTGAGTGAATAGTCTTAATTTATTTACAGAGGTGCGTAGAGTAGCCAAAAAATGTACTCAAGTAAGAATAGCTGTACTTCAAAATAATAAGCAGAAGTAAAAAGCAGTCATCCAAAATATTACTCAAGTAAGAGTAAAAATCGATTCGGTGAAAAGACTAAAGTACTGAGTAACTGTTTCATCATAATGTTCGATTTATTTTTAAAGAAAATATGTAAGCAGTCAGACAAAATGATAAAAAATAAAAATAATAAAATAAATGAAATAAAAATAAATAAATAAATGAATAAATACTATGAATAAATGAATAAAACTAAATAACTTTACGAAATATCAAATTAAGGAATAAGTAACATAAATTTCCTAATCTCTCTTTTTTTTCACAATATAAAGCTTTTGAAATAAATCCCCACTGTAGATACAGTAACATGTGTATGTTTGAACAGTGTGGACTATTTCCAGTGTAAGATATATTGTATATTCAGTCGCCCAGCATATGACTCAGTAGATAGTCAATAACATTAGAACATGTGTACAAGAGTCTCACATAACCATAAACTGTGTCCAGCAGAACAAATGTAAGAAAATATTTTTTTGCCTCTAGTTTATTTCCTAATTATATATAAGATTGCAACATTAAATAAAACAGCTAAACTAACCGCGACATGTTTGCTTCACTGTCTACCACTTATGCTTTTCTACATATTTAGAACCAATAATTACTGTGCCATCATGAAGATGTTTTGGGGTGCTCATTGCATTACATTTCATCTGGGACAGAAAACAGTGTCTCAAATTCCTGCACAGATAAAAGAAACTTTTTCACACTGGAAACAGCATTAGTTTTCCATTAAATATAGTGATTTTTACCAAAATAAATTGAGACTTACGGGATTATAGGTAATTGTCTCCGATGCCCAGTCTCAGTGTGTGTGCATCATTTGTATAGTCAACATCCATGCGTGTGTGCTGTTTATTATAGAGATGTCCCTTCTTATAAAGATCCAGATTCTCTCTCTATCAGAGCAGTGATTCCATTAGTTTGTGCGAGCCTGCATGCAAGCGTCTTTAGAGAGGTTAGTTGTTAAAAAAGCAGAGCAGTGTTTCCATTATTGTGTGTGTGCGTGTGTTTCTGAAAGTCGTCCTACACAGTAGCTCCCTCCCTCCTCCTCTCCTCTCGCCTTCACACATACACACACACACAATAATGAAAACTGCAATGATTATGTTTTAGCTGGCAAAAATTTGTAACTAATTCAATGATAAACTTCTCATTTAATTCACAACCATGTTTAAAGGTGTGCCCTGGGGGTGAAGAAATATATTTAACTGACATTCCAGAAGTGGCAAATGATTGGCTTGCGTCACTGTATTAACTGATAACAAAACTGTAGATGCAGTTTAAAGTAAATGTTCTCATCTTCTGGACTTTCATGTGAAACAGTCGATAAATAATCCCCATTTACAACAAGGATCAGCTGAAAAACCTATGAAATGTTGCATCTTGATGACCACACATGTTGTTCCACAACTGTCAATTAAGACCTAGACTATGAGTGGGAATAGATTTACTGCTGAAGACTGAACAGTAAAATTATGCACAACTTATGCAAAACTGACCACCTCTAGCATGATCAGGTACAAAAGTAAACTTACCCACTCAAATAATGCACTTATTCCAGCATTTCACTATCTTGGATAAGATAAAGTTATAAAGTTTTCTCAGTACACTTGAGACATGGCTGAGAGCCATGGACAGCCTACTGGGTCAAAGGCAGCTTTTTGGTTAATGTATTCGACTACAGTTTGAAAGGTCATTGGTTCAAATCCCATGACCACCAAGCTGTCCGTGTTGGACCTTTGAGCAAGGCCCTTAACCCTCAGATGTATAATGAGATAAAAATATAAGGCACTCTGGATAAGAGTATATGCCTAAATGTACTTTATGTCCAAAATGCTGACCTCACATGAGCTCCTTTAATAGTTCAAGCATGTAAAAATGACTTGGTCCCAGGTCCCAAACTGACCTGAACACAGTCAATATATATGTGGCAAAGGTAAAATACTTCACTGTATGATCTACACTAATCAGCCATAACATTACGTTTACCTGCCTAATAATATGTAGGTCCCTCCTCTTGCCACCATAACAGTGATGCACTGTGTCCTGACAGCTTTCTATCACACGTAGGATTGCCCTTAATGACAGGAAACATAACGACACTGTACAAAACTTTGGGCAACGCCATGCTTTCCCCACAAGATGGAGCTATTTAATTTTTGGAGTTGTTTGTTCATAAGTAAAGAACAGTCATACATCTGATACCAATATAGTTCCTTTCCATGTCAAATTGTCATGTTAAATTGTCAGTCTTTTCTCTATTTATAGATTATATGTTTATTGAAATTAATGAATAATTCTAAATGCTAAATTAAAAATGCTTCATGACTAGTAAAAATACTTTTAGGAAAAGGAATAACTCATTTTGTAGAAGCTGCTTATGTCCTAGGATTTTCACATACAACAGTCTCTAAAATTTGCATTTTGCATTTCACTCACACAGATGTTAGATGTGAACATGAACTAAAGGTCTTGAATTCTATCACCATAACTTTATGCATTGTGCTGCTGTCACATGATTAGCTGTTTAAATAATTGCATCCATGAATGAGTTTATAGGTGTTCCTATTAAAGTAAATGGTGTATATTATTCTAAATCATGCCCAGGTTAAATTTAGAATTTTAACGATGCACCGTAACATTAATTTCATGTAATATTAACACATTAATGTCAATAAGGCTGCACAATTAAAAAAAATCATATTGTGATTATTTTGACATATATTGTGATTGCAATTTACACTGCAATATTTAACTATTAACTGTACTATTTTGCACGCATACATATTTAGCTAGCCTAACACCAAATGTTCTGATCAAAAGATACAATGTTTGCCATTAAGTATTTATCAACTCAAACTTATTTGAATGAAACACTTTTGATTACTGACAAACTTGGCATAAATGTCTCAAGATGCTTACATTGTTGTAATAAATTGCAGTCTTTTGTATTTACCTCTTGAGATATGAATGTCCTCATATAAGGACATGACAAATAAGCCTATTCACAAGAACATTATTTATATATATTTATATATAAATAATGTCCACAGTCCTCATATTTGGACTGTTGGGTAGAATTATTTTGCCCTAATCCTTATCTTTCAAGGCATGGTAAAAGGTGCTAATAAACAGTGAGGAGAAATTACAAAACAACAGCAGAGTCAAGGTCTCAGGAGGTTAGAAAATTACACAGGTTGATAGAGGGATTTTGATCTTAATGTCATTAATTGTGTCGCACAATTTATCAATCATACAGTATACCTACAGTATACCAATAAACTGGTAACAGGATCATGACACCAAAGACTCAGCCATGTTCAAAACGTTAATGTTGGCCACAATAGAAAGGCACCAGAACACCCAGTGCACCACAGCCCACCATACAGGCCCAAGGCCACAATCTGGCCACAAACTCCAGGGATCTCAATCTGATAGAGCACCCATGGGATGCAGTGGACAATCAATTCTGATCCAATGAGGTCCCATCCCACTATGAGCACCCAGAAGATCCACTGCCAACGTGCTGGTGCCATACGCCTAAGCACATCCCCAGAGGTCATGTGGAGTCATGCCCTAAAGAGCCAAACCTGCCTGGGTGGCACAAGGGCAACTTTTCAGTTAAGACTAAATTGTGATAAGAATAGATACTAATCTAATGTTATTTCCCTGACAAAGCAAAGCATGAGCAGTGCCAGAAATTTACCTGTAAGATTGGCTTTGATGTTCTTTCTATTTTTTCTACTGCTGTCTTAAGTAACAGGTAAAAATATAAACATTATCTTAATTCTCAAATATATACTTTTTTCCTTCATTGCATTAAGATGCCTTCTGCTGCACACAGATGAAACAAACTGCCTTAATTGTTTGTTAACATATTTAAAGGTTTTGCCAAATCAATAACAAACATGCAAACAAACAACAACAAAAAAGCAAACAGGATTTTCTTGCTATAGACGAAAAGGGCTTGGTGATATAAGGCTTTATAATATATAAGGCCCTTAATGTAAAGAATCTACTAAAATACACAATATTACTTAATGAACATATTTTTAACTTAAATTACATAATTTTAATTATTAGATTATATATTTATATTTTTTTATTTTAAAATAATATTTTTTTTACGTATGGTCATTAATGTCCCTCTTACTGTTTATGTAACGCTGTGTGTTGCAGCAACTCAACAGTCAGACAGCAATATTCATAAGACTGTCATGTGATGCTGTGGGGTGGAGCCTCATGAACGTCTATGATGTTAACATATTAGGGTACAGAGAAAACTCATATTTTACTTCACCTACATTTAATACAGAACATTTACTATGTTTACTTTTATATTCATAAGTCTGTGGCTTTCATTAGGTGAGTTAACTTTTTTTTTTTTTTTTTGCTGTTTCAGAAATTAAGTACAGAGTTACTGAGTAATTAGTCTGTGCGGTGTTAAGACCAAATCAGAAAGTGGTATTTGTGTAGTTGTGGCTTGATTATTTAAAAGGTAACAACATTACGTTTTTCTTCTCACTGACAGATCACACCATGGCAAATTCAATAGAGCCACTTGTCACTTATAAAGCTGAAGTTGGAGGTGGTGATGTTACTCTGTCCTGCAGATATAAATTCAGTAGTGTTTCTCCTAGCAACACTCTGCACTGGTACAAGCAAGATCAACAATCTAAACCTGTGTTCCTTCTTTATATTTATCCAAATGGACAGCTAAGTCCCAACTTGCCCCCACGGATGTCTGCCAAAGGTAATTAAGCCATTGAACAGGTGGATCTGCTCATCTCCTCTGCTGCTGTATCAGACTCTGCACTATACTACTGTGCTCTGGCGCCCACAGTGACAGGAAATCCAACTACACTGTACAAAAACTCTGACAGTTTTGTTCTAGTAAAAATATATAACCAATGATTCTGTAGGGCATTCCCCTTTTGTTAGAATAAATAGAGAGTTGGTATTCTTTGCTAATATTGTATTATTATGAGACAGTTTTTTTCATTCATTCATGTATAGGTAGTTTAATTATTTTGGAATTTACTGTTTTTAAGCAGGAGCTCTAAACTGCTAATCTACCTGAACCCTACATTTCACTAGAACCTAAGATGATTATTTCTAGGATTCAAAATCTTATGAGAAAGCCCAGTTCAGGAGTAGCCACAGTGATTCTCTGTTTTTTTGTGCTCCTCTGCTGGCGTAACCATACTGTAGAGACACTTTTGGAGTGCACATCACAAAGAAACGCATCAGACTATACACTGCTTTAAAGAAAACGTATTTGCCTCTTCCTGACTTTTTCACACAAGATTCAGATGATCAAAGTATGTTTAAAATTATACAAATATAACCAAAGGAAATACAAAATGCATTTTTAAAATGATGAATTCATTTATTAAAAAAAAAAAAAAGTTGTCTGAACCAATCTGGCCATATTTGAAAAAGTAATGTCTGAATCTTTCACATCGCAGTGGAGGAATTTTATCGCACTTTTCAATGCAAAATTGTCTTAATTCAGCCACATTGGTGGGTTTTCTAGAATGAGAAACCATAGCATCTCAATTGGATTTAAGTCTTAACTTTGACTAGGTCACTTAAAATCTTTAATTATTATATATTTACCCATTCAGAGGATGGACTTGTTAAAGTTCTTCAGATCATTGCCCTCCTCCATAACTCAAGTGTGCTTAAGCTTGAGGTCACAAATGGATAGCTGGACATTCTCCTTTAAAATGTTCTTGTAGAGCACAGAATTCATGGCTTCATTAACATTAACAAGTTGTCCAGGTCCTGTAGGTGCAAAGGAAAAGGTCAAATGAAAATGACAGGAAAAATTCTGGAAGCGGAAAATATGTTTATTTATTGTATTTTATGTACTATGGGTAAGCTATTTTGTAATTTATCCACTCTCAAGTTTCTAGTTATTAGCAGTAATCACAGTTGGAAAAGGTTTATGTAAATATCACACAGCAGGCAGTACACAGATGATTTCAACCACTATATATGCATATTTGTCACAGTTAAATGATTGCTGCTATACAGTATGTTGACAATAACCTTGGCTCAATGATTTTTATGGAATTAGAATAAGATGTGTCACTCAGTGTATATACTGTATTATATACAGTGCCCTCCATAATTATTGGCACCCCTGGTTAAAATGTGTTCTTTAGCTTCTAAAAAATTCAGTTTTGTTCTAAATAACATAGGACCACGATGGAAAAAAGTGCATTTATTAAGTGGAAAAAAATCCCACATTAAGTAATAATTCTTTTACATCAAATCATGCCACAATTACTAGCACCCCTGATGTTTATTACTTTGTACAACCCCCTTTTGCCAACAAAACAGCACCTAAACTTCTCCTATAATGTTTCACAAGATTAGAGAACTCAGAAAACATTGTCTTTGCACAATGTCTCTAAATCATCCAGTGACCTGACTCCTCTCCTCTGCATTCTCCTCTTTAGCTCACTCCACAGGTTTTCAATGGGGTTGAGGTCTGGGGACTCTGATGGCCATGGGAGGAGCTTGATTCTGTGTGTGGTGAACCATTTCTGTGTAGATTTGTCCACATGTTTTGGGCCATTATCTTGCTTATTTTCTTATACCCATTGCCTGACTTGTGAAGGTCGACACACATCTGCCTTACTTGAATGGTGTGTTCCTTTGTCTTTCCCACGTTGAAGGGTGGATAAGAGAAATGGCCTCTGTGTCACGTCATATTTATACCCCAGGGAAGCAGGAAATGATAAATTACTAATTAAATGTTCCTAGATACTCTGATCAACTTTCTAAACTACTGTAGAAGTGACATAAATACTTAAGTTTTCAGGTTATTTTATGAAAAATAATAATTTGTTAGTCAGGAATTTTTATTTCCCCTTAAAATTCACTTTATATTCACGTTTTCTACAATTGTCAGTGTGACAATATGCTTCTGCAATAAAAACTGAATTTATTTTAAGGCTTTTAACACATCTTAACAAGGTGGGCCTATAATTATGGAGGGCACTTTATGTGAGAATATTTGCATGAATATAAATTTATTTTAACTTAAGTGTATTGACATTTACACTCACCTAAAGGATTATTAGGAACAACTGTTCAATTTCTCATTAATGCAATTATCTACTCAACCAATCACATGGCAGTTGCTTCAATGCATTTAGGGGTGTGGTCCTGGTCAAGACAATCTCCTGAACTCCAAACTGAATGTCAGAATGGGAAAGAAAGGTGATTTAAGCGATTTCGAGCGTGGCATGGTTGTTGGTGCCAGACGGGCCGGTCTGAGTATTTCACAWTCTGCTCAGTTACTGGGATTTTCACGCACAACCATTTCTAGGGTTTACAAAGAATGGTGTGAAAAGGGAAAAACATCCAGTATGCGGCAGTCCTGTGGGTGAAAATGCCTTGTTGATGCTAGAGGTCAGAGGAGAATGGGCCGACTGATTCAAGCTGATAGCAGAGCAACTTTGACTGAAATAACCTCTCGTTACAACCGAGGTCAGCAGCAAAGCATTTGTGAAGCCACAACACGCACACCCTTGAGGCGGATGGGCTACAACAGCAGAAGACCCCACCGGGTACCACTCATCTCCACTACAAATAGCAAAAAGAGGCTACAATTTGCACGAGCTCACCAAAATTGAACAGTTGAAGACTGGAAAAATGTTGCCTGGTCTGATGAGTCTCGATTTCTGTTGACACATTCAAATGGTAGAGTCAGGATTTGGCGTAAACAGAATGAGAACATGGATCCATCATGCCTTGTTACCACCGTGCAGGCTGCTGGTGGTGGTGTAATGGTGTGGGGATCTTTTCTTGGCACATTTTAGGCCCCTTAGTGCCAATTGAGCATCGTTTGAATGCCACGGCCTACCTGAGCATTGTTTCTGACCATGTCCATCCCTTTATGGGTCAAACACCGTATTAGTATGGTGTTCCTAATAATCCTTTAGGTGAGTGTATTTATTGAATGGAATGAGTCGATTTAAAGTACAATAAAAATACACAATATTTACATTTTGGAGTGTAAAAGCAGCTGTTAATGTGAAATAGGTCATGCTTTTAATGGGCTCGTAACCCTACCTGTTCTTTGGACTCCATGGACACTTATAGGTATAAGTGAATCCCTGTATGGCTGAATAATGTTAACAATACAGTACATAAGACTCACCTGAGATTTGCAACAGACAAACACGGCAGTTCTCTGGTTTGCTACAAAGTAATTTTATTAACAAAAAACACTTGCAAAGAGAAAAAAAGTGATTGGCATTCTCAACGATGCCGTCGAACTCTATGGGTTAAAAAAAAGGACTTTGTTTACAACAACAAGAATTAGAGCAACAATAAGAATTAAAATTATATTAAAACTTCTATTACCATCATTGTCACCTGAGCTTGCAGGTATTTTTTCTCTCATTAAAAAAATAATGACATTTCAGAATCAGCAGTGTCCATCAGAGACTCATTCTGCGGTCCTCTTAGTCTGTAGCTCAACAGTGTATCTACACTCCGATGAATTTACGCAGAAATCATTTACTGGCCGCAGACCACCTCTGCATGATCTATGCATTTGAAAGACGCCATTGACTGGTTCATATAACGTTACCTGTGTGTCTGATACCTGAGCAATAACCAAATGCCTGTATTCAAGTGAGCTAATCAGAAAGCTGTAATTAGAATATCCCCGCCTCCAGCTGAAAAAAAGGAAAATAGGAAAATTATTATTAAGTTATTTTCTGTAAAATTATTATTATTATTATTATTATTATTTATTTATTTTATTTTTTATTTGTATA
>QMIH01002185.1:24111-51895 GCA_003987875.1 Clarias batrachus
TATATATATATATATATGTCCTGCAGGAGTTCTGTGTCATCAAATATTTAATTTTGTTTTGCTCAATGTGATTATTTGTGTGTGTTGTGTTATATGCCTTTAATAATAATAAAATCTTTGGATACTGACACAAATATTGTCTTCTATGTATTTGTTTACTTGTTTATAATTTTGGTTACATGATGCATTTCATTGTTCAACAACAGAAATTGTAGATATCTATATAGTGCAGTGTATATAGATATGTAGTGTATATAGATATGATATATAGTACTGTATGTCCTTTTTTATTTAAAAAAGTGTTAATGTTTTTTTAAACATTAGGCTTTGCAGTAAAAAGTAAGCTTTGCAACTAGCAGATATAGCATTACACTAATATAATTTGCTAATTTGTTTTATTGTGAAATAAGCTTTTTGTACTATTTACATATATGAAATATACCCCAACTTATATAAAGACGCTTGTCATAATTCTAGGCAACATTAGAATAGCCTATTTAGGAACCATTTACAGTCAGAGGTGCAATTTCAGTCTAAGTGTCTATAAATATGAATATTGCCACTTGATTAAACTGACTTTAAATCCTTTCATGATATGCCTGTTTAAACCAAATTACAGCTGTGATAAATGTCTGCAACCTTAGAATATCAGCTACATTACCTTCTGGGTTCAGAGCTTAAATCCTAAATAATATCAGTTGGAAAGCTAGTGCACTAGGGTGTAACATTACTTGTTCCACACACAAGGTAGTGCTGCTGATTAGTAATTTGAGAGTGATGCAGCTTTGTGGTAGGAATTAATTATTACCTTTGTGTCTCGCCTTCAGTGTAAATAAAACAACACTGAGGCAATTCAGAAAGACACAGACCTAGCAATTAGAAATGAGACAAAGTGTTGTTTAAGATAATATAACATTACCAAATGTGTTTTCTTGCTGAAAGTGTCTCTGTGACTTAGCTTTGAATCTGGGTTTTGGCATGTAGCCTACTGAGTCAAAATGTTTGACAACAATTCAGATTGCTGCTAATAAAAGTGCTGTATCAGACTGCACTATACAAAAACACAGGTCCATTATACTGATGCATGTAAACCATTAAAGTTCAACAATGTGCAGAGCTGTTAAACTAAATTTTCTCTAATATCCCTATGTATATTCTGACAATTGTTTTATCTATTAATTTATGCAGGGTTGGCTTAATGTTTAGAATCCACTTTCTTCTATTTAGAACATACAATGTATTCAGCATGACATCATAATGATTACAGTTATACTACAACAGCAGCACTTCCTGTGTGTGGCCTGTTAGAGCTGTGTTCCCTCATGTGTAAACTTTAGCTCATACAAGCACTATTGTACAGAATCCTTACAGATATGTGCTCAGAAATGGCTCGACTACACAACTTACTGTACATAGTGAGGTACACAGCACTGATTCTCACTGTAGTTACAGGTAATTTTGCTTTACTTCATTAATGGTATTACGTAAGATAAAATGAATAATAACTATATTAGATTAAATCGTTTCAGCATCAAGCTATTTATTACTTAGAAGTTGTTTATTGACTATTTATTGACTATTTGACAAACATACAAATTAATATTTTTATTCTCTTCTTTACAACAGGCAGTTTTGCAGATACAATTGGGCCGAAGGATGAAGATGTCAACATTATCAGGACAGAAACAGACACAGTTACTCTGAAATGTTCATATAAGACAAGCAGTGATTATGTTTATCTTTTCTGGTACAAACAATATCCTAACAGCACACCACAGTATTTACTGTATCGAGGCGCAAAGTCAAATAGTGGCTATGATAGCACTGATACTGACACTCGATTAACATCAAAAACAACTTCAGACTCGACAGAACTTACAATTGGAAGTCTAAAGCTCACAGATGCTGCACTATATCACTGTGCTCTCCAAGTAGGAGCACAGTAATACAGAGTCATTAAAAGCCTGTACAAAAACATAACAATCATGCATAAGAGGTTTAAACCACAGAAGATAAAAGATACTTCCTTTGCAATTTTATCAGCTAACCAAAGACACAAACAAAACATGCTAATATATGTAGCTAAAAGAAACTGAAAAACAATATAATTCTACTTATAAACGGCTACACAAAATTTACATATCTATATTATTCAAGTCAAGTCAAGTAGGCTTTTATTGTCATTCCAACCATATACAGTTAGTACACAGTGAAACGAAACAACGTTCCTCCAGGACCAGGGTGCTACATACATGCAACAACATAAATTTACAACAAGTTACTCTAAAGAAGAACTATCAATATCTATACAAAAATACAAAAATAGACAAAGTGCACGTGCAAATGTGCAAACAAAGTGGTGCATGACAGACACAACAATGTAAGACATAACAGTACTTTTTGATGAAGGATGAATAAAATAAAATTATTGACATTTTCTGGCCAGGTTCCATGTAAGCATTATACTGTTACTGCTCAGGTTTATGTTGGGGAAATTGACTAACCTTAAACCATCAGCAAATATACCAATTCTGGTAAAAATATGTAACTGTTTTGGGTTTTTGTAGAAACATGGAGAGCTCTGTTCATGTTTGTAGATATTGTACAAATCACAATGATTCTTAGTTTCAGGTGATTTAACACAAACAGACATCATATTGTGTTTGTTAAAAATCATAGAATTCTTGTCATATCAGTCCAATATTTCATAAATCCCTGTAAATGCAGTTAAGTGTGTGTACTCTATGTCTGTGTGTGTGTCCTGCATTGAATTGGCACCCTGTGCAGGGTGCACCCCGCCTCGTGTCCTAGAACAGGCTCCAGGCACCCTGCGACCCTGAATACAGGATAAAGCGGTATAGATGATGAGTGAGTGAGTGAGTGAGTGAGTGAAATAGTGTTAAAACATACTGTAGTACAGGGGTCTCAAACTCAGTTCCTGGAGGGCCGCAGCCCTACAGAGTTTTGTTCCAACCCTGCTCCAACATGCATACCATGTAGTTTTCAAATAAGCCTTAATGACCTGTTTAGTTGGATCAGGTGTTTTTAATTATGGTTGGAGCAAAACTCTGTAGGGCTGCGGCCCTCCAGGAACTGAGTTTGAGACCCCTGCTGTAGTAGATTAAATAACTTAATTCATTATTTGACAAATGTATTTATTTATATTGGCAATTAAATTTTTTACATTGAGTTGAATTTTTTGATAGAGTGGCCGAGATGTATAAAATCTTCTTCCAAATGGCAGAATCTGGTAGAGGGCTGGGATGTGATATGCTTAGTGCTTATCACATCCCATGCTTAGTTACTTCATATGTGTATATTTTTGTTAAGAATCCTCAGTGAATGTAAGGTGGAGCTGACAATATTTCCGGTACTGTTTCCTCTTTCACTTAGACTGACAGCAACTGTATCTTAAACAGAAATCCACAAGCAGGATGCTCTATTCTTTTCCTCTAAATGTATTGAGTATAAGAAAAGGTGTTAGTCTCTGCAGGAATTCAAGACATTTCTAGTATTTTCCAGCCCAGATAAACTGCAATGCAAAGCAATGTGCATCTTAAATCTCCCTGATCACACCAGCAGAAAATCACAGATTGATGAATCTGAGCCCTGCTGATGTCAACAATCATCTCTTTTATTTTAGTTTTTATTCATTATTTAATTATTGCTTCTAATTATATATAGTAGATATAAAAGCGTTGAGCCTATTCATTCAAGAATAATTTCTAAAAAATCAGAAAAAAAAAAAAAAGAAAAGAAAAATCCATGTATGAATATTGAAATAAGATTGTAGTACAGTGCAGGTGGATTTTATTGTGGGTATCAGACCACAGCAGTATAGTACATGTAAAGTCTGATACAACAGCAGAGGATACAGCATCATTTTTGCTTATCCTCAATTGTTTTGTGGGATTGTTTGGACTAAAAGATCCAATAAAAAAAAATAATAATGAAAAATCTAGATTTTGGATATTGCTTGTACCACTGTAAGCTGTTTCTGTAGGACTGTGTGGTGTGTATATGTAGAAGAGAATAACAGCACCCTTGTTTATGTCAGGAGGCAGATGCAGGTTTCATACTGTCAATGTTTATTTTTTCTTTTCTCAGTCTTACACAAATAAAGTCACAAATAATAGTTCACCCGGAAACCAAAAAGAAGACTGCGGATTCACCAGGCTGGGTCTGCAGGTGGGCCAAAACGAAACATGCACTAACACAAAAGACTCTCAGCCTTGACCTTGACTTTGGCGACGGCAGCTGTCCTCGAAAACGGAGCCCACGCCTGCAGACACTGACTAGTCCAGGGGTCCGTTCTTCGTACGTCGCTTGAAACATCCGAGATGAATTGACACATCTAAGATGAGATCATCGTGCTAATTACGATGCGGTTAATTCGGTTCTTCGAGCACACCTGTGAAGAGAAAAAAATTGATGATTAGTAAAGCTGGATTGAGTTGTCTAGGATTATTGCGCAATCGTGTGTTTGTTTAAAAGACGATATGCATCGACAGTAGAAACACTGATCACCACCCCTGCGATTGGTTGACGAAATGCCAAAAGAGCAGCTCAGTTTTTTTTTTCTCATGCGGAGCAAGAGCTTTTAGTAGAGGGTTATGCGGAATTTCAAACTTTAATAAAGATAATTTAAAATCAAAGTAATTATTAAATACATGAGTGCTGCCCGTGTTACATGTTATATGTGTATGTGTATGTATACAGTATATATACTGTATATATATATGTATTCTCAAATCCTAATTGGATTAATTTAAAGTTAGCTAAACAAATTTGATATTTTAAGTAATCATAATTACGTAAGCAACAGTAACTGCCACCTCATAGTTCCACCTATTTAAATCTATAGAGCACTGGTGGCTCATTTGTAGGTGTTTCGCCTGCCATGCGAAAGACCCGGGTTCGATTCCCGCACTGGATTGAATTTACCTTATTCGCAACAAATTCAAATATTGATAGTTCTGTTTACTTAAAATTGGAATCATCATTACTTAAAAAAAAATGATATAACTGCTTTCCAAATTTTTAATGAACCAAAGCAGATAAAAGGCTTTTAAATGTTGCATTTGTATTTGAAATAAAACATTCTACACATAATTTCCAAACATACAGTCTTATGGAAAACCTGCAGGAAGATTTAGCAGACTCAGGAGTGGTGGTGCACCGTTCCACAAGACCTTCATGGAAGAGTCAGCAGAAGAAAACCTTTCCTGCGTCCCCATCATAAAATCCAACATCAGAAGTCTGCTACAGAACATATACAGAAGCCTGATGCATTTTGGAAACACGTCCTGTGGACTGATGAAGTTAAAATAGAACTCTGTGCCACAATGGCATGTTTGGAGAAAAAAGAACATTTTTGACAACAACATTTCACGAAAAGAACACCTTGCCAACTATTAAGCATGGAGGTGGATCTATCATGCTTTGGGGTTGTGTCACAGCCAGTGGCACAGGAACCAGCAAATATCACACCATCTGTAAAAAAAACTGAAGCTGAAAAAAAAAAGGCTTCTACAACAGGACAATGACAAGGACAAGGTTTTGGAATGGCCATCACAGTCCCCTGATTTAAACATCATTGAAAATTTGTGGGTAGAWYTTRAAARAGCTGYGCATGCAAGACGACCAAAGAATATTACAGAACTAGAAGCCTTTTGCAAAGAAAAATGGGAGAAAATCCCAAGTACAAGAATTGAAAGACTTTTTGCTGGCGGAGGAGGTGTTACTAAGTACTGATTATGTAGGGTGCCCAAACTTTTGCACAGCGCCACAATAATGTTTAATAAATTTATGTCATAAATTAAACAAAGATAAAAAAAAACAAGAACGACGAACCACATCCAACAGGAGTAAGAGGAAGCTGTCTGAAAGGGGTGTCTGGGTGCTAACCCGGATTGTTTCCAAAAAATATAAAACCACAGCTGCCAAACTCACTGCAGAATTAAATGTGCACCTCAGCTCTCCTGTTTCCACCAAAACTGTTCGACGGGACCTCCACAGGGTCCATGTACATGGCCGGGCTGCTATAGCCAAATATTTGGTCACTCGTGCCAATGCCAAACGTCGGTTTCAATGGTGCAGTGAAAATCTTGGGCTGTGGACAATGAGAAACATGTATTGTTCTCTGATGAGTCCACTTTCACTGTCTTTCCCACATCTGGGAGAGTTACTGTGTGGAGAAGCCCCAAAGAAGTGTACCACCCAGACTGTTGCATGGGGTTGGATCAGGGATCAGCTGCAATATCATGGCATTCCCTAGGCCCAATCCTTGTGCTAGATGGACTACCGAACCATTCTGGAGGACCATGTGCATGCAATGGTTCACACATTGAATACTGAAAGCAGTGCCGTGTATCAGGATGATAATGCACCAATACACACAGCAAGACTGGTGACAGAGTGGTTTGATGAACATGAAAGTGAAGTTGAACATCTCCCTGCACGGTCACCAGATTGAAATATTATTGAGATACTTTGAGGTGTTTTGGAGGCTCGAGTCAGGAAACGTTTTCCTCCATCAGAATCAGGTAGTGACCTAGACACTATTCGGCAAGAAGAATGGCTCAAAATCCCTCTGTCCATTGTGCAGGACCCGTATCTGTCATTCCCTAGACGAACTGATGCTGTATTGGCCGCAAAAGGCAAAAGTTTCCTTCTGGCTCTCCCTTTTAGTTATGCTGTTATAGTGAGTCTCTTCTTGCACTTTACACTAAATATACATTCTCCTTATACATAATGTGACTGTAACCATACCTAACTGTTATCTCTCCTCTTCCGCTGTCCCTTCTCCTGTTCTCTCTACCCCTCTCTCTCTTTCCCTCTCTGTCGAGCTACACATTTTGTTCCTGAGCTGCCATTGATCCAGACTCCCTCTGCCCTCTGGATCTGTCTGACTCATCCTGGTGCCCCGCTTCTGGTTGGAGATCTCGTCACCTGGAAGCCCTGTGTGTCTCATTGGGATGCGTCTGGTGCCAGGTGTTGTTTTCACTCTACCATGAAGACTGTTCTGGCCTCGACTGATTGTGACAGCTGTTTCGCTGAGGACTTGGCTACAGTCGCTCGATAGTTCAGTACTGGAATTTCCTACAAGTCTACCTGAGCCTCCAATAACTACCTAGACTCCAAATTAACATAAAATAACATCAACTGTTATACTGAACTGTCTGCCACCTAACACACAGTATAAATGTAGATCAATTCCGCTTTCCGTTTCATTTTTCATTTTCACCCAAATTAGGATGGGTTCCCTGTTGTGTCCGGTTCCTCTCAAGGCTTCTTCCAACTGCCATCTCAGGGAGTTTTTCCTCGCCACCCTCGGATTGCTCATCAGGGACTATCTGACCATTTTGATTCATACACATTCACATTCCATACAAACTTAAATAATGCTTTCGGATTGTGTAAAGCTGCTTTTGCGAAAATGACAATTGTTAAAAGCGCTATACAAATAAAATAAAATTGAATTGAATTGAAAAGGAGGCCCTACACCATACTAATGAATTATTGTGGTCTAAAACCAAGCCCTTCAGTTTCATTGTCCAACCCCTGTAGAAACAGTTAGCATCTAAGTTAGCATCCAGAAGAGCATTTTTGCAGTACAGAATAATTTGCATATGTAAACAGTATACAGCGAGGGAGGTAAATACAATGAGTGCAAATTAATCAACCCTGAATCTAAAATGGACATAAATGCTGTTTCACATTCAGTTTTCACTCATAAATTTGTATATGATGTTACTCTATCCTGCAGATACAAAACAGCTCCAATGGTACAGGCAATACAGTATCTGAATTTTAAAGTAAAGTCCCTTCATTACTTTTATGGCTGGAGTTATAAATCCTATTGCATCACAAACTACTGGGTCATTAAATTCTATTTAAATATAAAGACTAATAGAAAATGAGTAATACAGAGTATATACCTATTTTAAGATTGTTCTCCTTGGTGAATACAAGATGGTGCAGCTTATCTAACTATGGGCAAAGTATTAAAGGAAAAAAACAACTTTTCTCACATTCCTTGATGATGAGTTTTACTGTTCACCTTCAAACCTCTTTAACTTAGGCTTAGTATGACCTCTTACATCATCCATACTGAACAAATGTTATCCTAACCTTTGTCCTGATTACTCTTAGTAGCCATGCAAATTTCACATACTATTTCCTGCTTCCAGGCTGCATTCACTTCTAATCTGATCATATCAGGTTCCATTTGTGAGGCTGAACTTAAAACATGGTTCCTTTAGTAAAAATGAATTTGTGACACTGTTATATGATGCTGTGGGTGGAGCTTTATGAATCTTTGTGGTATTCATGTATTAGAATAGGTACAAAAACATCTCAGGATATTTCTCTCTGGCTAAGATCACTCATCATGTTCTCTTTCATATTTATGTGTTTGTGGATGTTACTGGGTGAGTACATTATTATTCTCCTTTCAGAAACATTAAGTGTTGAATTAGTGATTATTTAGCATGTGTGTTGCTAAGAAAAAAAAACACACAATGTGGTTGACTGTGTAAAGGTTAAAACATTGTGTTCTCTTCTCTATGACAGGTGACACCATGGCAAATTCCATAGAGTCACTTTTCACTCATAAAGCTGTAAATGAGGTTGGAGATGTTACTTTGTCCTGCAGATACAAACCCACCAACCCTRCAGGGAACTACTTGCACTGGTACAGGCAATATCCAAAACTGGAACCTGAGTTTCTTCTTTATATTTTTCAAAGTGGAAGTCTAAGTCCAAACATTCCCCCAAGAATGACTGCAACAATTGAYGATAATAAAAAAGAAGTGGATCTGCTCATCTCCTCTGCTGCTGTATCAGACTCTGCACTATACTACTGTGCTCTGGCGCCCACTGTGACAGGAAACCCAGCTACACTGTACAAAAACCTTGACACAGTTTTTTTTTTTTTAATTTGACAAATTTTTCTCTCTTTTTAAATTTTTTTAATAGATTATTATTGAGTGAATAGTTAATATGTAGAAAATTACTATATCTATTTTAACTAAATTATCTAGATTGTAAATTATCTAAATTATTCAGAACCAATAATTCATGGATTATGGTGCTATCTTTGAGTAGGTTTTGAGGTGCACATTGCATTACATTTCATCTGGGACAAAAAAATCCCAGAAGTGTCTCAAATTCCTGCAGAAACAAAAGATCCTCCTTATCATCCTCATAAGAAGAGATTGCTGTGCTTGTTGCAATATTCTTTTACTTTTTGCTCCTTTGACCCATTGTCACAAAAACATAAAACAGACACCATTTGATTGTAGAAATCCAAGTAATTAAAAACATATATATATATATATATATTTTAGAAGTCTACTTCATTACCAGATTTTTTTGGCACATGTACTGTTTATTATAACTTCGTGACCAAATGTCATTAGAGAGGTTCATTCTTAAAGCTCCAGAGTCCCCGTCTATCAGAGAGCAATGATTCCATTAGTATGTGTGAGCAAATGAGTTCAGAATCACAGAATTCCTTGTTTTGCATTGACATGAACAGCATTAAGCTGTCACTACTTGAATGCTTATTATCTCATATACTATATGTGCGAAGAAAATCCACTACAATGACTAAATCTAACCTGATGAACTAAACTGTGAAATATTATGCTTTATTTACAGTAAATCCATAAATATAATGGTTTTTAAAAGTGATTCAGTAAGGTCCCATGTTGATGGTTTAAAAAACACACTTTCTCAAAGCAGAGTGAGGTGTAGATGGTAGTTAATTTACATATTAAAGGTACAGACACTGAAACAAGAGTGAAACAGAAGGAATTTCAATTATGAGAGGTGGCATAAACTGATTAACATTTCATCTGGAACATTAAAAGGAGATGTGTAAGACTTATGTTAACTTGTAAAAAGGAGTGTAATGTGGCACATTTAAAGATCTGATTAAAAAAACTATAGTCAGTTGGTCATCACAACCTTTATGAAAGAAAATGGAGACAGACATCATCAAAACCAGGTGCTTTACTGGTTTTCTGCTCTTTGAGTGTCGTTAGCCAAAAACAAAAAGCTTCTTCACCACATATTCAAAAATCCTTATGAGTTGTGGGTGGTCATATGATACGATTGTAGTTTACCAGAATATTTCAGGGTGACCTGTAATATTCTCCAGCTTGCCGGCATATGCAATGAATTTTATAAGCACACTCACAAATTTTGTGGCAGAGTTATGGCTTTTTAGGACTCCTAGTTCTGCGGTCAAAAACACACCTAGGCAGAGGATTATATTTGTGTAAATGTTAAATACAGAGAGACACAACACATGACTCTAAATGCAAAATCTACATTTAAGAGGAATTTTTAAGCATTGTGTTGAGCAGCTGTAGGATAGTTCTGTGCTCTGGAGACTCAGTTCACAATCTCTGATACTGTGAAATGAAGCAATCAGGAGCACTTCCTGGGTGTGGCCTTTAAGTGATGTGTTCCCTTATGTACAAAGTTCAGCTTATACAGCCCTATACAGAATCCTTACAGAGCCGTGTTCAGAAATGGCTCAAATATACAACTTACTGTACATAAACATACCACTGATTCTCACTGTAGCTACAGGTAATTAACTTTCATCATATAATCAAGTGTCTTTATTATACTCCACATTTTAGAGCAGTTTTATTCAAAGTAAATGCTTCGGTCTTGTTTACTACAATGCTTTACAAATGAATTTCATTATGTTCTTTTTCACAGCAGGTAGTTTCGCAGATAAAATTTGGCCGAAGGATGAAGACGCCAATGTTGTTTCAAATGAAACAGACACCGTTAGTCTAAAATGTTCATATGAGTCAAACAGTGAACACATTTGGCTTTATTGGTACAAAAAATACCCTAACAGCGCACCGCAGTATTTACTGTATAAAGGCGCCCGGTCACAAAGTTCTGCAGGACACAATCCCACTGATAGATTAGAGTCAAAAACAAACAGAGACTCTACTGAACTTACTATCAGAGAAGTGAAGCTCTCAGATTCTGCACTCTATCACTGCGCTCTTACAATAGTAGCACAGTAATACAAAGTCAATGAAAGGCTGTACAAAAACATAACAGGAAGTTAACATACAGGAAGTTAACAAATCTAGATTAATGATGCTTTCATTACCATCAGTTAACCACAGACACAAAGAAAAAATGTGGTAAATTATTGTAGAACATATTTCCTGTTTTCACACACTTAAAAAATGCTGGATTTCTGTAAACACATTGTTGGGTTGTTCATACTGGGTCAAATGAGAGTAGTGGGTTATTTAAAAATGAACACCTGGTTGGGTTATTTTGACCCAACAACTGGTTTATTCTTTATTCTTTCTTGGTTTCTCCAAACGGCAGCCTGCAAAATGTTAGAAATATTACTGTTATTGTGTCAGAAAGTGAAGCTTGAAGAGTGGTGTAAGCGAGAATGTATGTGTGTACAGCTCAAAACATCAATCAGTTATTAAAGATAGCGTCTATTTAAAAATTTGCGCAAACGATTTAAGAGATTTCAGCTTTAGGCAGGCAATACAGGTGCCCTGCGCTCATGTAGCCGTCCAACACTGCCTCACCTTGGAAAGAACTTCTGAAAACTGTTGAGTTTCACACAATGTCTCTGCAGTGGTTAAAATGGATTTATTTCATTTTGTGTATTTCATATGTAATATGTGTATTAAGGCAGTCTTTGGTATAATATGGTTATGGTATAATATATTGGGGCTGTGTGACGCATCCTGTACGCTGCGTTCCATTTGCACTATACCCCGTGTCCTCAAACCCTTGAGTGTGCACTTCCAAGCTAAGTCTGTTCATTGTGTTTTTGGAATTGAGACACGGCATGACGAACTTTCTGGATTCTTCATTTCTGAAGCGAGGGCACGCCACTTAAAGCTGGCAGTATTTTATGGTAAGTTTATATGAATTTTTCAACTAAATTTTATTTAAATGTTGTAGTTGTGGTAGAAGCAAGCTCATTTTCCACCTTTTTAGTCGCACTTTGATATGGGGGTGAGGGGAGTTCATGTTTTATATTCTGTTCCAATAGTCGGCTATAATGTTAGCCAAACTACTACTATTGATACAGACTTTTTGGTGAAGGCTGTCGATGTTTGTTTTAAGGTTTTTTTTTTTTTGTCGTTGATGTTAACTACACAAAGCAGTGTCTTCTCACCTGGGTGTTTCTCCAGCATACTGTAGATCGGATTGATGGACATGAGTACTCACATTTAATCAATAATATTTGAAAAATGGTTTTATAAGTTTTGTTTTTAATGTCATTTTGAAATTTTGGAAATGAAATAGTAATAGTTAAATAGCTAATAGTTAAAATATTAGTATGGGGAATGTTTGATATAATGTGGGGATTATACTGTAAGATTTGTATTAAAAACCTCTATATAAAACAACCCAGTGCGTGTTCTGTCCAATAATGAACCAGCAGCTGAGTTATTGTTGGGTTGTTTTTTAACCCCATATATCCAGTATATTCTGAGATATATTTGATCTATTAATTTATGCATGATTGGCTTTTTCTATTTTATTGCCAATAAATTAACTTATCTATCCATCATTCATTTAGACATTTTTATAAGCCACTTTCTTCTTCTACTGTATAGAACACATTGCTATATTATAGCATTATATCATAATTAATTGCAAGTGTACAAATGTTGCTAAAAACTGAACGTAATGATTAAGTAATGATTACTTCCTGGGTGTGGCCTTCTAGAGCCATGTTCCCTCATGTACTGTATAACGTTCAGCCATACAGCACAATTATACAAAATCCTCACAGAACTGTTTTCAGAAATGGCTCAACGATACAACTTCCTGGTCATAGTGAGATACACAGCACTGATTCTCAACCTAGTTACAGGTAATTTATCTTCAGTTCATTAATAGTATTATTTAAGATAAAATGAATAATATCTATTTATTTAACTGTTTTCACCATCAAGCTATTTATTCCTAAGATGATGTTCGACCTATTTGAAAGACATACAGATTTATTCTTTCTATTCTCTTCTTTACAGCAGGCAGTTTTGCAGATACAATTGGGCCGAAAAATGAAGATGTCAACATTATCAAGAAAGAAACAGACACTGTGACTCTGAAATGTTCATATAAGACAAGCAGTGATGACATTTATCTTTACTGGTACAAACAATATCCTAACAGCGCACCACAGTATTTACTGTATCGAGGCGCAAAGTCAAATAGTGGCGATGATAGCGATGATACTGACACTCGATTAACATCAAAAACAACTTCAGACTCGACAGAACTTACAATCAGCGGTCTAAAGCAAACAGATGCTGCACTATATCACTGTGCTCTTGGAGTAGAAGCACAGTAATACAGAGTCATTAGAAGCCTGTACAAAAACATAATAAACATGCATAAGAGGTTTCTTAAACCACAGATCAAAGATACTTCCTTACAATTTTATCAGTTAACCAAAGACACAAACAAAACTTGTGCTAATACTGTATATGAAGCTAAAAAAAGCTGAAAAACAATCTAATTCAACTCATAAATAGCTATGCCATATCATGTGTTTGTTAGAAATCACATTACAAATCTGTCAATAGATTTGTCTGTATCCTTCATACTCACCTTTCCTTTCTTTTCATTATAGTAACAGGCTGTTTAACATTAGCACTGCCATCTGAAATAACATGACTCCCAGCGTTGGCTTTATATGACGACTGGCTTTGATAAATGACTTGCTGTAACTCCCCTAACATACTCTAATTTGAACCTGACAGAATGAGTTTTTCCATTCTACACTGTCTCTCTTGTACTTTTAATTAAGTTCCATTGGTTTATGCCTTTAGTTTCACTGAAATAAAAGAAACAGTGGAGCTTTCCTGTATGTGTGGACATTATCTTATTGTTTCTCAAATTTGGTAAGTTTATTTAGTTAACAGTTATAAATCACTCCCAAATAAACATATTATTATTATTATTATTATTATTATTATTATTATTATTATTATTATTATTATTATATGTGACACTTATGTGGAGCAATGTATCAATATATTGCATCAATAGACCAGAAACAATAAAAATGCACACGCTCCCATATATTATCACAAATCTAAACCAGAGAGGCAGTAACTTACATGAGATAAACTATTTATGCAGCAGCTTTGTGACGACTCCAGCTGACTCTGATCTAAACTAAATTCTAACCTAAACAGGAATCTTGTTTTGTCCAAGAGTGTTGTTCTTTTATTGAGGAGATTGAAATGTTTGATTAGGAATACAACTTTACATAATAATTATAGACAATACTCATTCCTCAATTATACATAATACACATAGTAGTTATAAATATAAATCACTGCAAAAAAACAGAGCTAATTTGTCATTCTTTAGCAGTCTTGGGCTTTAATATAGAGCCAGGCTCCTTTGTGCAGTTAGAACAGCCTCCATCCTTTTTTTTTATTTTTTTTTTTTTACAAAAATTGGCAGAATTACTGCGCAATAATTATTTCCTAGCAAATTTCCTCATGTTATGGTTTTAAAGCAAAAAACCAATAGAATCCATGTTCCCACACAGACAATAGGTAAGCAGGGAGTAAACACATTTATTTCGTATAATGTGGCACTGTGTCTCTAAAACTAATGAATAAGTTTTGGGTGGGACTGTGCAGAATATAATGCATCTATGTAAATTTATGGAAGGAAGGTTTGTGTGTTTTACACCCTGACAGAACAGGAATTGTGTTTTCAACAACTGTTTTCTTTAGGTTTTTCACGCTAAAGGTTATTTTACTTTTAGTAATGCTATTGCTCAAATATCCAAAAAAACAAAAACACATACAGTGGGGTAAAAAAGTATTTAGTCAGCCACTTAAAAAGATGAGAGAGGCCTGTAATTTTCATCATACTGTAGGTATACCTAAACTATGAGAGATAAAATTGGTAAATTCCTCTGTAAAATAAGTATTTGGTCACCTACAGTACCAACAAGCAAGATTTCTGGCTCTCACAGACCTGTAAGTTCTTCTTTAAGAGGCTCCTCTGTCCTCCACTTGTTAACTGTATAAATGGCATTTGTTTGAACTTGTTACCAGTAAAAAGACATCTGTCCACAACCTCAAACAGTCACACTCCAAACTCCACTATTGCCAAGACCAAAGAGCTGTCAAAGGACACCAGAAACAAAATTGTAGACCTGCACCAGACTGGGAAGACTGACTCTGCAATAGGTAAGCAGTTTGGTGTGAAGAAATTAATTGTGGGAGCAATTATTAGAAAATGGAAGGCATACAAGACCACTGATAATCTACCTCGATCTGGGGCTCCACGCAAGATCTCACCCCATGGGGTCAAAATGATCACATGAACTGTGAGCAAAAATCCCAGAACCACACGGGGGGGACCTAGTGAATGACCTGCAGAGAGCTGGGACCAACGTAACAAAGGCTACCATCAGTAACACACTGCGCCTCCAGGGACTCAAATCCTGCAGTTCCAGACGTGTCCCCCTGCTTAAGACAGTACATGTCCAGGCCCGTCTGAAGTTTGCTAGAGAGCATTTGGATGATCCAGAAGAGGACTGGGAGAATGTCATATGGTCAGATAAAATAAAAATAGGACTTTTTGGTAAAAACTCAACTTGTCGTGTTTGGAGGAGAAAGAATGCTGAGTTGCATCCAAAGAACACCATACCTACTGTGAAGCAAGGGGGTGGAATCATCATGCTTTGGGGCTGTTTTTCTGCAAAGGGACCAGGACAACTGATCCGTGTAAAGAAAAGAATGAATGGAGCCATGTATCGTGAGATTTTGAGTGAAAACCTCATTCCATCAGCAAGGTCATTGAAGATGAAACGTGGCTGGGTCTTTCAGCATGACAATGATCCCAAACAAACCACCCGGGCAACAAAAGAGTGGCTTTGTAAGAAGCATTTCAAGGTCCAGGAGTGGCCTAGCCAGTCTCCAGATCTCAGATCTCCTTCGAGGGAGTTGAAAGTCTGTGTTGCCCTGCGAAAGCCCCAAAACTTCCCTGCTCTAGAGGAGATCTGCATGGAAGACAAATACCATGACAAACTCAAATAGCATTTAAGGTTATAGAGACATCATAAATTATTTTTTAATAAATGTTATTAATAAAATTTAAACATGAGGAAAAATATAAAATAATTAATACAGAGTATATTATTATTATTATTATTATTTAAATAAATAAATTTGCAAAGATTTAAAACAACCTCCTTTCATGTTGTCATTATGGGGTATTGTTTGTCGAATTTTGAGTTGCTGTTGGTCTTTTGGTTGCTCCTGGCAAGGGGTCACCACAGCAGACAATACAATTTTGGCACAGGTTTTATGCTGAATGCCGTTCCTGACACTACCCTCCCATTTTATCCCTGCTAAGGACTGGCACTGCATCCAGTGGCTGGGGTTTGGGCACTGACTGGGAATCAAATCCGGGCCTTCCTGGATTAGTCCATTTTGGAATAAGGCCATAACATGAGAAAATGTGGAAAAAGTGAAGTGCTATAAATACTTTCCGGGTGCACTGTACCTGTAGAAAGTATTTTGACACCATATTCTTGTACTGTAGACCTGAGATAGGCCTGGTGCCTATATGAATCAGGAAATTCATCACAGGGCACATACATACAGACACTCACATGGTCATTCACACACTACTGCCAATTTGGGAACGCCATTTAGCCTAATCTGTATGTCTACATAAGTACTGCGTGCGTGTGTGTGTGTGTGTAAGACTGCACAATGTGATTTATGTACTTAATGTGTACTTAATGTAATGTATATGTATATAGTCACAGTTAATAATTGGACTGCAGGCGTGTCTGAAGTATAGCACACAAATCAGTGTAAGAAAGGAATGTTGAAATTAGTTAGTTAGTTAATTTATTTATATAGCACATTTAAAACAACCGATAGTCGACCAAAGTGCTTCACATTAAAAAAATAAATAATTTAAAAACAACAGAACCATCAAAATATCAATAAAAACCCTTACAACACATGTTTAAAAGCCTCGGTAAACAAATAAGTTTTTAAATTCGATTAAAAAATTAACACTGTGAGCTGAACGGACATGGAATGGGAGCTTGTTCCAAAGGGTGGGACCGGCCACAGAAAAGGCACGGTCACCTCTCCTTCTTAGTTGACTTTTCGGAATTGTAAGCAGAAATTGATCAGATGATCTAAGTGCTCTTTGAGGACAGTATGAATGAATCAAATCACTCGTACTGTATATTGAGGCTTAATCGCCTTAAAAATAAATAAAAGCATTTTAAGTATAACTCTATATTCCACCGACAACCAATTTAACAAAAAATGAGAGTAATACAACAAGATTTTTTTGATTTGTGGCACGAGTTGTGGCACCATTTTGAACCAAAACTCAAAATCACAAATGGCACCATTTTTATGAGCTCTCAAAATCATTGAAAGAAAAACAGCCCCTCACCTTACCCAAAATCCTCAAATGATAAAAGGATGACTTCACCACAGCTGATATTTGCTTCTCAAATTTAAAATCTGAGTCAAATATCACCCCAAGAGTCTTCACATGTCATCTAATATAGGGTGACAGTGGCCCCAAGACGGGTGTTAGAATTTCAACAATTGACGGCGATCCAAATAATAATACCTCAGTCTTAGTCATATACTGTAAGCAATCAAATAAGCGTTGCAACGATTCCGGATTTCCAAATTTTAAGGGAAAATAAAGCAACATGTCATCAGCGTAAAAATGATTAAGAGACCCCATATTTTGTTATTATGTGACTTAAAGGCAACACGTATAACGAAAATAGGACGCAGCTAAGTACAGACCCTTGCGGAACACCATACAGAATAGGGGCTGGAGAAGTCGATGATTAATTAAAAGAAACAGGAAGGTTCTGGAATTCATAAACGATGCGAACCATTTCTATACAGTACCCGAAATACCAACCCACTGTTCAAGGCGCTCTAACAAGACATCATGATACATGTTGTCGAAAGCGGCACTAAGATCTAACAATATCAGCACTGCGCAATCCCTCGAATCTACAGACATGAGCAAGTCGTTTGTAACTTTAATCAATGCAGATTCAGTACTGTGTTTTGCACGGAAACATGATTGAAATGTATTTAGAATATTATTTACAGTAAGAAATAACTGAAGTTGATGATAAACAACCTTTCCAAGTAGCTTAGAAAGAAATGGGAGCTTTAAAATTGGTCTATAATTCATCGGGTCATTAACATCCAAATCTGTTTTTTTTTTTTTAGAAGCGGTTGGACGATTGCATGTTTAAAAGCTGTAGGTACTTGACCAGACATGAGCGAAGTGTATATATATTTTTTATTAATTAATTCAGATATTAATTTCCTTAAGTACTGAAGAGTGATTGGGGAAAATTCGACAGGTTTAGCAGTGGGCACTGGAGTGACTACTACCAGAGCAACAACTGAACATGCCCGAGTCTGAATGTTAGTTATTTTTCCAACAAAATAATTAAGGAAAACTATTCAAGTGCAATATATTACTGGAAACATTTTCAGGAGGACTTATTAAAGTATTTAATGTATTAAATAAAACTCTTGGCTGATGGTTGTATTTTAAAATAAAATCAGAAAAGAATTTTTTTCTTGCAAATTTCACAGCATCTTGAAATTTGGCTAATGATTCTTTCAAAATTTGATAAGAAACTTGCACTCTATCCTTCCTCCATTTTCTTTCAGCTCTCCTACATGCCTGTCTGAGAATTCTTGTCGTATCATCAATTCACGGCTGAGATTTCGTTTTGAGGCGAATTCTTTTCAAAGGCGCTATAGAATCTATAGAAGATAATACCCCAAGTAAAATAAAAATGACAAACTAGTTCATCTAGAGCAGAAAATTCAAATTAATTCGCAGATGAAGAAGAAAATGCCCCTATAAACCGTGTTACTGTGTCATTATTTATCAACCGAGCGAAACGTGGAATAAGGTGACAAATATTATCTGCTTCCTGCACATGCAAATTAAACACAATGGTCATGTGATCAGAAATACCATTATTACATGTCTGATTATTCTCAATATCAAGGTCCAACATATGGCAGCGCTCAAACATGCTCCTTCAAATTAAACGAGTCTATTAGATGAATGAACTCAGCCACTAACGGCTTATCGGGGCAGCAAATATGTATGTTAAAGTCCCCAACAATTAAAACTCTGTCCCAATGTAATGCAATCATAGTAAGAAACTCCTGTGTAAAATTAGAATTCGGTTTAGGTGGCCGGTATACCACGCAGTAAAGAACAGGTTTCCCAACATTGATCTTGAAAGTCTGCAATTCAAACCTACTATAAGATGCCGCCGGTAACAACTGGTAGCTCCAACTATTTTTAAAAACATTGGCTAGGCCACCTCCTCTCCCAGACAGCCTTGGAGAATTAAAACAGCTACAATCCTCAAGGGTCAGTTCCATTAGAACACCAGTTTGATCAACATTCACCGATGTCTCACAAGGAAATGAAAAATCCAGTCCACGAGATTTGAAATAGTCATTTAAGATAAACGATTTGTTTGAAATAGACCTCGTATTGATCAGCGCCATCCTCAGAACTGATGCCAGAATTTACATGACCATGTAAAAGTAGGAGGAGCTAGATGTTGTGAGAGACAGTTACAAAAGTTCCACAGACATTCTGCCATTTATATCTGTTGCACAGTTTATATCTTTTCAATTCAATTATTTGTATGGTGCTTTTAACAATGGTCAGTGTCGCACAGCAGCTTTACAGAATTACTGAAAAAGAATGGAAATGTGTATGAAATGTGAAAAATGTTTATATGAATTGTTTTGCAGTCATCCTGTGTGTTAGGCGGCTGGAAGCTCAATATAAAAGATGATGTCTTTAAGTTAAAATGGAGTCCAGTTCATTGTTGGAGGATCAGGGAGACTGTAGGAAACTCCACTCCTGACTATGGAACGACTGCAGTCACAAGACCTCAGAGAACAGCTGTCTGCATCAGCTGCAGCCAGGACCATCTTCATGGTAAAGTAGAAAACATACCCAGCCACCACATGCATCCCAGACAGACCACACACGGCATTCATGCGATGAGATCTCCAACCTGAAGTGGAGCACCAGGATGAGTCAGACAGGTCCAGAGAGGGGGTCTGAATCACTGGCAGCTTAAGAGCAGCATGTGTACTGTAGTTCGACAAAGAGAGAAAAGGAAGGAGAGAGAGAGAGAGAGAAGAGAGCGAGAGAGAACGAGGAGAAGAAAAGGATAGATAACAGTTATGTATGGTCAAAGTCACATAAGGTTGTTCTGTGAGAGATATAGTGACATTAAAATGTCAAAAAAGCCCTTTATACAGAAAACGTCAGAATTCCCTTAAAATTAAGTAAAAAAATATAATATACTCAATAGAAGTTGATTGACTGCATGTCAGGGCAAATTGCAGTGGTCTTTTAAAAAAGAAGGGCCAACACTTTGCATAAAATTTAGCATTAAATGCCTCTTTGCATAAACTTAATGTAAATCCTTTAGGGGTGCTCCAATTGATCGGTCGCCGATCATAATCGGCCGATAATTGCTTTGGGACGTTTGTTCGGCAGTCTCTATAATGGCCGATATAGAGAAGCCGATCAGATGACACAAAACTCGTGGGACATTTAAAATGGCTTCACCGGTCTGGCAATTCTATGTGTTGTGTGAAAAACACATAAGAGCATAATTCGTTCCGGAACCGGGCTCGTATTCCAAAAACAAAAAAGGAGAGTGAACCAAATAGACTTTTCCCATAAGAAATAATGAAAACTCAAATTATTTGTTAAATATAAAAATAAATGCAGATAGTTAGTGTTTCCGTTTGTGCGCGCAGGCGCCGTGTATGTGTGTGTGTGTGTGTGTGTGTGTGTATGTGTGTGTGTATGTGTGTGTGTGTGTGTGTGTGGAAATAGCCCCTCGCCTCGTCTTAAACAGTAAAACTCCTTCTCCCTCCCACACCTCGCTTTTTAAGTTTCACAACTAACATACACAGTGCAAACACTGTTTTAACAGGGGAAAAAAAAAAGAAATCTCTCTAATGATACTTGTGTGAGCATACTAACGGAATCACTGCTGTAAAGTAAAAAATAAAAAATAACAAATGAACCAGAGTTTTCTGTGTAAATAAAGCGCGTGTGAAGCCGGGAAGATCTCTCTGTGTGTGTGTGTGTGTGTGTGTGTGTGTCCTCGTCGGCATCAAATTATGCGCGCGCACACACGCACACACTAAGTAAGTGTGTGTGGGGGGCGCCTACAGAAGAGCTAGGGAGATGTTGATTATAAGAGACGAGCACTAAGATGCAGCAGGGGACTCTTATTTTGACACAGGGGACGAAGCAGGTGAGACGATCACCCATAATTCCCGCAGCGCCACAGAGAGAAAAATCATTGGCTCAGTTGTGATCACTTGCCGCTCAGTGTCAAAATAAGAGTCACATGCGTGATACATGATACTCGGCGCTTGTAAACTAATACTTACTTGGTTTCCGATTAAATATTTATTAAAAATCTTTGCTCGGTTTGCGGAACACTCGTAAACCACGTTACTCGCTATCCGAGGTTCCACTGTACATTAGCAATTTGCAACCTGTGTAACAAGCCAATTCCACAAGGCGGGAAGCACCCAAAGCATTTTAACACCACAAACCTCAGACATTTGAAGGTTAGTCACGTAAAGGAACTCGAGCAGTTTACAAAGTTGTCTAGCGCTAAGAGAGCGGCAGAGCGCAGCAACTCGCACGCCGCCACCTACTCAGTAGTCGGTAATTCCTCTATTTCACCTACATGGTTTCGCTCGGTGGTCGTAAGTACAGTTCATCATGATTCACCGCGAGTTTTGCCGGAAAAATTAACCATGTTTATTTTTTGGCGGTCCTCGAGGATGCTTGCGGACTTGCAGGACTTCCGGTGACTCACGTCCTTCTTGTCTGTTATTTAATTTAATTTTATGCAATCTACAGGAAAGTTGTATTTGTCAAGCTCTAAGCTGTTCCCAATTACTAACCAAGCACAGGCTGCTATGTTTTAAGTTGACGTGTTGCACATGTTGCTTGCCAATAAATACAGTTATCAATTCACGATGTTCCTCTTCTTGTAATTTCAATACTTAAACTATATCTAACAACAATGTAAATGAATAAATACTGCTACAGATAAGGCAATTGAGTAGACCCTGTAATCGGTATCGGCCGATACCGCTTCTAGTGATTGGAGATCGGTGATCGGCCCCAAAAATCTTGATCGGAGCTCCCCTAAAATCCTTTGACAATTAAGAAATACTTCTAATTATACTTCAGTAAAAAACACAGAAGCAGCAAACTTTGTGAAAGTTAATATTTTTATCATTTTCAAAACTTTTTGCCACAGCTGTGTGATCATGGAGAGCCACGGCTTTATAGGGAAAAGGGACCAGGGCTTTCTAGGAATAGGGAGTGGGCAGAGCAAACCACTAGAGGCCACAAATCCGTGGACATTTTTTGACATAGAGGACCTTCAGGATTGCTATAATACCCCGGAGTGCGGGCTACAGGGTGACAAGGAGGCCAGTAGATGTGAGCAGAGGGAGACTCTAATAAAAACCCCGTTAGCAGTCAACTGGCCCAGAATGCGTATATTTTTACGTATTTTAAACCATGCAATTATCCTGCTCAGGTTGATTGTGGATCCAGAGTCTTTTTTTTGTGAAGGCTGAGTGTGAAGCTATGATGCTCCTGCTCATCATAGAACACACTTATTCCCACACAAATTTACATACTTATTCACATATTGGGGCAAGTTAGAGCAGTCAATCCACTACCGATGTGTGTTTGAGAGGTGGGAGGATATTGAGGAACCTAGAGGAAACCCATGACATGTGGAAAAGATTTAAAACTCCAAAGAGACAGAGATCAACAGGTTCAACTCAGAGAGGCAACTGATGTAAAGTTTGGGAAAATTTGAAAAAACAGCAGCAGAGATGCATTAAAAAACACACCTTTCCTTCCCTTTTCCCTTCCTCCCTCCTTTAACCCTTTCCTTCCCTTTTTACCCTAAATAAAATTACCCCTTTTCCGTAAGACCTCGCCTTGTGTCCGTGTTTTTTGTTGCCGCCCGTGTGCCAAACTGGTATTTTGAATATTTTTTCTGTGTAACATTGTAATAAAAGCCCTTCTGTAACATTGTATGCCTGAATTGCCTGATTGAAACGCTTAAAAGTGTCCACCCTGACAATTGTATATTTGATTTTGAGAACTGAAATATTGTTTTGCTGTAAAAAAAAAAATCCATGGAACCATGCTGATGTCAAAGTCTTGAATAGATTTTGATGGGTTTTGATGATTTGATTTGAGTTTGTATTCATCAATTAGTATAAAAGAACTCTTAGTAGTTTCTTAACAGTAAAATCAGAATGCTGTCCAACAGCATTTACATATTTAATATTTTTCCTTACTTTAAATAATTTCCTGTCTACTTTGTGAAATAATTATAGATTTTAATAATACTTGTTACAACAAAAATCTTTAAAGTAGACAGTTCTGAGTTGTAAAAAAACATGGTTTGAACTGTAATTGTTACAACGTAAACCCTGGAATTTGACGGGTATAAATAGTTTTTATACCATCATAAACATGTTAATTAGAGTTATAAACAGTTATAGACCATAAAACAACAACAAAAAAATTATTAAAATCTGTAAAATATAAAGTATAATTAGTGCAATCCCGTACTACCAATAACGCTGTTACTGTATTTTTTAGGGTAAAGTTCTGGCAACCACAGCTGCCGTTTTTTTAGCGTAGAATTTACTGTTTATTTTTTACAGTGTGCAAATACAAATAAACTGTACAAAATGTTTCGTATTATACGTTATCGATACTGAAAGCAGTTCTTCCAAATTTGCATGCCCTTTGAGAGGAAGTGTCTCCATTTCCTCTCATTATAGAAACTGTAAAGAGTTTAATAAAAGTTTTAAAAGAGAGATTAAATATTATTGACACATGTTGGATTGTTATGAGACATTTTGCTCATTTATTCTTTCATTCAACAGTAATCATTTTATCTCGATAAAAGACCCAGGATGGTGGCTTAGTTGTTAGCATTGTGGCCTTGCACCTCCTCGCCCTAGGTTAGGTCATCATGTCTATGTGCATGGAGTTTGCATGTTCTCCCCACGCTTGGTAGGTTTTCTCCAGGTTCTCCGGTTTCCTCCAACTATCTAAATACTTGCAGATTAGGTTAATTAACATTTCCAAATTGCCCATAGTGTGTGAAGGTGCACGTAAATGTTGACTGAAGATCCTACCATTGTCGAACAAATGGGAATAAATACAGTTGTCACCATTGACCCCCACAGTCCCTAGTTGGACTACAGAGGTTCCTAGATAAAATTTGTATTTTTAACACAATAAACTGAGCTCAAACCCCAGCTAGCGCCCATGGAGCTGAGAGGCAGCAAAGCTGCATGATATCTCTCCCTCTCAGCCAAACTGTACTTAGCAGTTGAAAACTGGGAAACATTTTGACATTCAATTTTGGTCAAAATTATAATGATTTTTAACTAATAATATGTAATCAGAGCAAGAGACATGAGAGCAAATCTTACCTGCTTGACTCTTACTACATTTAGAAAACTTATAGAGGCCATGCTTGGTATAGTAGCTGTACCACTGTCTGCTATTAAAGTTAATTTCAGTCTCATCACCTTGGAGGACAAAGTGAAAACGGTGAGGTCTACAGGTTCTGCACTGTTCTTTTTTCTCTCCACTAGATGGAGAACTTGGAGAGCTCAAAGCCCAGATCTTCTTCTTAGTCATCACTAACTCAACACACCTGATTCTTATAACCCTACGGTGGCACAAAAGGCCAAATCATCTTTCCCGTATATGTGTATGTTTTTTCCCCTGTAAGTGTGAGAATGTGTAAATGAAGAGACGGAGGTGTGTGTCCTTGTCCCCTGATTAAGATGTGCTCAGTGGTGTTCCTGAAAAGAGAAGCGAATAAACACACAAAGGAAGGAAGGAAAACACACGAGCATACATATATATTATAAGTAGTATGAACACATTTAATGACTGATACATACGTTGTGTAAGCACATAGCTAACTATTGAGAAGATCTCTAGCCATGATAACACCACTACATTATACAGCAGTATACATTATATGTCACTACAGTAACACTGATGAGCTCCAATAAATTGCATACAACAATTCATTAACCATCTGTAACATTACACATAACAGGAGCAGCTCTGGACTAATTAGTACTCTAGTTGATAGGCAACAGTTCATAGTTTGCTATCTTAGCCCTTTCAGTAAGCTAGTGACTGATACACAGTTATCATTAGTGCCTAAAACAGTAACATCCGATTGATTTTATATATTAAACATTACCTGGTAAGTGTGTACGTTGTAAATTTAGTGAAAATTATAATTCACTGTATATTTCATCATCCTGGAGCTCATATGCGGCACGATTCCGTGTTCAGTTGCGTTTTGACTTTACTCCCATAGTGCATTGCACATAAGCATTAGCTTTTAGCTGGCAAAATACAGGAGAAGTAGTTGGGCATAAACCGGAAAAATCTTACACTTACACAAAAATCATACATTTTCAAGAGAGAGAAAAAAAGAGAAAGACATATACGGGAAAGATGACTTGCCCTTCTGGACCACTGTAATACGCTGCTTAACTGCCTGTGGATTATTGTTTGAATTAATTTCTTTCTTTCTTTATATCAGACTGAAGTAGTGTTTTAAATGACTTTTATATTGCTCCTTGCTGTTTTTTTATTCTGACCATTGATTTATTGTTTTATTTTGCCACACAACTTCAAAGTTAAAGCTTTATTTTTCTTTTCCCACTGCCTTCTGGTCTGTTCTGTAACAAGTTTCCTAATGTACAGTTGTGGCCAAAATATTTGAGAATTACATAAATATTGGAAATTGGAAAAGTTGCTGCTTAAGTTTTTATAATAGCAATTTGCATATACTCCAGAATGTTATGAAGAGTGATCAGATGAATTGCATAGTCCTTCTTTGCCATGAAAATTAACTTAATTCTGAAAATAACTTTCCACTGCATTTCATTGCTGTCATTAAAGGAGCTGCTGAGATCATTTCAGTAATCGTCTTGTTAACTCAGGTGAGAATGTTGATGAGCACAAGGCTGGAGATCATTATGTCAGGCTGATTGGGTTAGAATGGCAGACTTGACATGTTAAAAGGAGGGTGATGCTTGAAATCATTGTTCTTTCATTGTTAACCATGGTGACCTGCAAAGAAACGCAAAGTGCAGCCATCATTGTGTTGTATAAAAATGGCTTCACAGTTGAGGATATTGTGGCTACTAAGATTGCACCTAAATCAACAATTTATAGGATCATCAAGAACTTCAAGGAAAGAGGATTTATTCTTGTTAAGAAGGCTTCAGGGCGTCCAAGAAAGTCCAGCAAGCGCCAGGATCGTCTCCTAAAGAGGATTCAGCTGCGGGATCGGAGTTTTAACAATTGACATTGTCGCAAAGCAGCTTTACACAATAAAAAAAAGCCTTTGAAATGTATGAAGTGCTTGTAATTATATTTCAGTACATCACAGAAACAACTGAAACAAAGATCTAAAAGCGGTTTAGCAGCAAACTTTGTGAAAACTAATATATGTGTCATTCTCAAAACTTTTGGCCACGACTGTATACTGTAACTTGGTGGTATCACATTCTCTTCAGGATGTCAGTGACCCATGTTTGATCAGTTTGGGTGACACCTAAACATAAATCCCTGAAAACTTTAGGGCCTTTCTTTTTTGTTTGTGTCTTTGGTTATAGAGCCTTCCTTACCTAAAACAAAAAAAAAAGAAATATCCCTTGTGCTAAAATGGAACCCAGTTGGGAGATTTTATATACAGAAAGAATACTTTTATTCAGCTCAAACTATTCATCATTCACTGTTATTTACATTTAGCCATTTGGCAGATGCTTTTATCCAGAGCGACAAAAAGTGCTTTGAAGTTGGATAGATACTTACACTAGGTTACTAGGTTACTAACTAGTGCCATCAGTCAAACACAATTGGGAAGGGACTTAAGGGATTCGTCCAAGTACTGAAGAAATTTACATGTCTGTGTTTCACTGGGTGAATGAACATTGAATTTATTTTATATATAATTACAAAAAATATATATACATGCTTTCATGTATATATTTGAAATGCATACATATATATACATGAAATGCTTTCATGAATTGTTGTTTACAATGACTTCAAGTAGATGTATTGATTTATTGAAAGACTACATAATAAATAATTACACCAAAGTCTTTTAAGGCTGCACATGATGAAACAGAAATTCCATCCAGAGTTATTGTGTGATCAGAAAGCTTTCAGCTCATATACACGTGGTCCTAGTACCAGTATTTCTCTTTTGTCAAAATGAAGTGGAATTCAGAGTCAAGTCAAGTCAATTTTATTTATATAGCGCTTTTAACAATTGACATTGTCGCAAAGCAGCTTTACACAATAAAAAGAAGTACGTTTTTATGCAATGTGTGTGAATCAGAATGATAAGATTGTCCCTGATGAGCAAGCCGAGGGCGACGGTGGCAAGGAAAAACTCCCTGAGATGGTAATCAGGGAAAAGCAGGGATTGATCAGAATAATAATGTGTACTGGAAGTTCAGTGTAACAGGAGATGTGTTAAAATTAAAATTAAAAGGAGTCCAGTTTGTTCCTGGAGGCTCAGGTAGACTGTAGGGGATTCCGGTCCTGA
>QMIH01002185.1:58133-78785 GCA_003987875.1 Clarias batrachus
ACGCCTACTTCGATCAAAGAATGCAGGCTGCCTGTCAGTACCACGTATTATTAAAACTACAGCAGGGGGCGGAGCTTTTTCTTACAAAGCCCCAAAGTTATGGAATAGTCTTCCTATTAATGTTCGGGACTCAGACACAGTCTCAGTGTTTAAGTCTAGGCTAAAAACCTATTTATTTAGCCAAGCATTTTTGTAAATAAATTAGCCTTAGGTAAAGGAGCAGATCTGGGGGACTCATGGACGTAGAGTATTCTGGTGAACTGGTATGTTTAGATGCTGTCCTCCCCACTCTCATTGATCACTCAGGTTTGTTGACGGTGAGGTGATTGGTTGCTTTACATCTCAGGGAGCCCTCATGTCTGTGTTTCCTTCTGGCTCTCCCTTTTAGTTATGCTGTTATAATTAGTCCTGCCGGAGTCCCAGATTGCACTCTGCACTAAAGATACATTCACATTGTACATTGTTTGGCTGTGACCATACTTAACTGCCATCTCTCCTTCTCTTCTGCTCTCTCCTCGTCTCTCTCTCCCTCCCTCTCTTTCCCTCTACCTGTTGAGCTATACATGTCGCTCCTGAGCTGCCAGAGATCCAGACCCCCTGTCCCCTGGAGCTGTCTCACTCGTCCTGGTGTCCTGCTTCTTGTTGGCGATCTCCTCACATGGATGCCCCGTGTGGTCTGCTTGGGATGTGTGTGGTGACTGGGGACAGTTCCATTTTTCCACAAAGCTGGTCCTGTTCTCGGCTGATGCAGACAGCCTTTCTCTGAGGACTTGTGACTTCAGTCGCTCGATAGTTCAGGACTGGAGTTTCCTACAGTCTACCTCAGCCTCCAATAATGAACTGGACTCAATTTTAACTTAAACAAATCTCCTGTTATACTGAACTTCAAATCTCACACAGCATGATGCAGATCAATCCTTGCTATTCTTTTTACCCAAATGAGGATGGGTTCCCTGTTGAGACTGGTTCCTTTCAAGGTTTCTTCCTATTACCATCTCAGGGAGTTTTTCCTTGCCACTGTCGCCATCGTCCTCAGCTTGCTCATCAGGGCCAGTCTTATCATTTTGATTGGGCTGCTAGCTCTCTGGCTCCTCGGCTGCTAGCTATCTAGTTAGCTCTCTAGTTAGCTCTCTGGCTCCCCAGCTGCTTGCACTCTTACACAAGCTATGTTCTCTTCCCGGCACTTTGTCCCTCAATGGCTGTATTCCTGTCATCTTATGAGAACTTTATGTCCGTCTGTTGAGTTACCATCTTGTGTGCAAAGATCAAAGGTTAAGATTCGACAATGTGGTCTTTTAAAAGCTCTAGGCCAGGCTCTAATTGTCCTTTTACTCATAATTTCAGGTAACGTGCAGCAAAGATTTTGGGTTGGGAGCTCAAATCCTGAACTCCTGTTAATCACTGAAACCTGGTTAAAAAAATCTCCTATCCTGATTTAAATTTATCTGGCTGCAATTTGTTTAGACAGGACAGGTCTTCCAAAGGTGGTGGCATGGCAATTTATACCAAAGAACATCTCAAGTGCTCTATTGCCTTATCTAAGACAGTTCCCAAGCAATTCGATCTGCTTGATTTAAACATTTTGTCACGGTCCGGGGTTGTGCGAGGCATAAATGCGGAGGATCTAGGTGGTTCAGGGCAAACGATTTCTTTTATTTAATATAAACATATAAACACAAAACACAGGGAAATAAATGAAACAAATATACTTTAATAATAAAACGTAACTAAAACACGAATAACACCACGAGACATCCACCCTTTAAACTTAATGTAACAAATGCAAGACCAGACCTAGAACTCAAACACAGCTATTTATAATCAAAACTAATTATCAACTCGGATCAGGTGCGCGCCCACGTGACCTGACCGAGTTGAGAAACCGGGAAATGAAGTATAACATTGAAACTAAAAAAGAACTACACAACAAAAACACAGGGCGCTTTGGCGCCCTCTAGAGGTTATCCCTGACATAACCCCCCCTCAAAGGGCGCAACTCAGGGGCGCCATAGGAGGTCCAGGGCATCCCCCCAGGGATGCCCTCTAGAGGCTCTAGAGGCTCTAGAGGTTATCCCCAGGCTTTAGCGCCCTCTAGAGGTTATCCCTGACACATTTGTAGCACTGCCACATAAGGGGCATATTGTTTATAGGTTGTAATAAGACCGCCAAAGGATAAAGAAGCTGCAGCCCCTTATTCATTTTGTGCCCAATAAGGTTTATTGGTTCCCGCTCCCACTCTCGGCTCGGGAAGACGGTGACGCATGTGGTCACATGACCCGGACATAAAGCCCGGGAAAGCATGCAGGTAGGGAGTATGGAGACACAGCGTGCTGTTATTGTTTGTTTTGATACGGAGTGTACAAAGAGACTGTTGAGGACTGTGCCTTGAGGGTTCGCGTTTCCATCAGTATTAACACCGTCTGGACTGCTTCGTCAGGACAGTCTCACTCCGCTATCGGCCTCCCGGGATTATTCCATCTTTTCCAGTGAGACCGATTCCACTCTCTCATGCACGTTTGCAATAACCTGGACTCTGAACATTTTACACACTCACACACATTCCGTTTTTCTGTGTAAATATTTTGTATATATTATTTACTTTGTTATTGGTTTTGGTCCACCTTTTTTGTTTCATTTATTGTATAATACACTGGTGGTTTGTTTGAATTGGTCTTGGGTTTGTCATTCTTGTTCACCGGTTTTTAAAGCACACCGACACAAAAGACTAAGATAAAATAATTACCAGAGGCGTCCTTTGGTGTAGCCTCTGGTAATTATTTTATATCTGAGCGTTACACATTGAATTCACTAACAATTTGACCCTGTCAGTGGCTGGGTGCTACCGCCCTCCATCAGCCCCTGCACGCACCTTAATGACATTGTCCAGTGTGTTGGCCCCCTTGATTAAAATTTAATTTGAGCTTCTTGGAGATTTAAATTGGCTTATGATTAAATCACCCGATAAAGTCAATCAACAATTTGATGCACTAAACTTACAGCAAATCATCTGCTCCCCTCCTAGGTATGACAACAAATCTATAGACAAAACTATGTTGATATAATTTTAACAAACTCTCCTCATAAGTATCACTCTGGGGTATTCTGTTCTGAAATCAGTGATCACTGTTTTATTGCATGTGTTCGAAATGGCTGTTCCATCATGAAATCGCCTCGAGTTGTAAACGTGTCTTTATAAATTTTAATCAACAAGCTTTTCTACATGATATGGCAGATGCTAACTGGTCTAGAATCAGTCTGGTTCCAACTGTAGATGAGGCCTGGTATTTATTTTATAAGCTTTTTAGGGCGACTGTCGATAAACATTCCCCAATGAAAAGATCCAGAGTAAAGGATCGACATAGTCCTTTGTTTACCCCGGAGCTCTCTGCATTTTTACAAAAAAAAAAAAACTCTCTGGCGCAAGGCCCGACACTCTAAATCCCCAGCAGATATTTTGGTTTTCAAGCAATTTAGAAATAAATCCTTACAAGGCTAAAACAGACTATTTTAAGAAGCAGTTTTCTCTTAGTACAGTCGTGGCCAAAAGTTTTGAGAATTACATAAATATTGGAAATTGGAAAAGTTGCTGCTTAAGTTTTTATAATAGCAATTTGCATATACTCCAGAATGTTATGAAGAGTGATCAGATGAATTGCATAGTCCTTCGTTGCCATGAAAATTAACTTAATCCCGAAAAAAACTTTCCACTGCATTTCATTGCTGTCATTAAAGGACCTGCTGAGATCATTTCAGTAATCGTCTTCGAGATTGTTGACGAGCACAAGGCTGGAGATTATTATGTCAGGCTGATTGGGTTAGAATGGCAGACTTGACATGTTAAAAGGAGAGTGATGCTTGAAGTCATTGTTCTTTCATTGTTAACCATGGTGACCTGCAAAGAAACGTCTGCTGCCATCATTATGTTGCATAAAAAAATGGCTTCACAGGCAAGGATATTGTGGCTACTAAGATTGCACCTAAATCAACAATTTATAGGATCATCAAGACCTTCAAAGAAAGAGGTTTAATTCTTGCTTAAGAAGGCCAAGAAAGTCCAGCAAGCGCCAGGATCGTCTCCTAAAGAGGATTCAGCTGCGGGATCGGAGTGTCACCAGTGCAGAGCTGCTCAGGAATGGCAGCAGGCAGGTGTGAGCGCATCTGCACGCACAGTGAGGCCAAGACTTTTGGAAGATGGCCTGGTGTCAAGAAGGGCAGCAAAGAAGCCACTTCACTCCAAAAAAAAACATTAGGGACAGATTGATCTTCTGCAAAAAGTATGGCGAATGGACTGCTGAGGACTGGGGCAAAGTCATATTCTCTGATGAAGCCTCTTTCCAATTGTTTGGGGCATCTGGAAAAAGGCTTGTCCGGAGAAGAAAAGGTGAGTTCTACCATCAGTCCTGTGTCATGCCAACAGTAAAGCATCCTGAGACCATTCATGTGTGGGTTTGCCCAAAAACACAGCCATGAATAAAGAATGGTACCAAAACATCCTCCAACAGCAACTTCTTCCAACAATCCAACCACAGTTTGGTGAAGAACAATGCATTTTCCAGCACGATGGAGCACCGTGCCATAAGGCAAAAGTGAGAACTAAGTGGCTCGGGGACCAAAACGTTGAAATTTTGGGTCCATGTCCTGGAAACTTCCCAGATCTTAATCCCATTGAGAACTTGTGGTCAATGGACAAACAAAAACCCACTAACTATCCCGAACTCCAAGAAGTGATTATGAAAGAATGGGTTGCTATCAGTCAGGATTTGGCCCARAAGTTGATTGAGAGCAGCCCAGTCGAATTGCAGAGGTCCTGAAAAAGAAGCGCCAACACTGCAAATACTGACTCTTTGCATAAATGAAATGTAATTGTCGATAAAAGCCTTGAAACGTATGAAGTGCTTGTAATTATATCTCAGTACATCACAGAAACAACTGAAACAAAGATCTAAAAGCAGTTTAGCAGCAAACTTTGTGAAAACTAATATTTGTGTCATTCTCAAAACTTTTGGTCACGTCTGTAGTTCTGATCCTAAAAAATTTTGGAACACGATAAAGGAGACGGAAAATAAACCATTTTGTAACCTACCTCCTTTACTCTACTCAGAGAATACTGTAGTATCGGACAAGAAGCATATGTTGGAGCTTTTCAATAAGCATTTTATAACTTCTGGTCTAACCCCTGAATCATCAATCAAACTCCATTTCATCGATAGGCTTTATGATATTGGCATCCCTGACAAATCCTTGTCTTGGTTTTCTAATTATCTTAGTGATAGAGTGCAGTTTGTGAAATCTGAACAGCTCTTTTCCAAGCCTCTCCCAGTAACCAATGGCGTCCCACAGGAATCAATATTTGGGCCTAGACTTTTTTCTAATTATTTTAATACTGTAGCTAATTCAGTTACAGATTCATCTTTATGCCGATGATACAGTTCTTTACTCTACAGGTCCTTCTCCTGCTACAGTTTTACAACAACTTCAACTTAGATTTAACAGATCTCCAGTTAAATACTTCCAAAAGTAAAGTCATGTGGTTTGGAAAAAAAGGTCTTGTTCCATTTGGCTAGATAACACTCTGACGTTCTCAAAACACATTGATAATTTGAAGTCTAAGATCAAAACAAAACTTGGGTTTCTTTATAGAATGCGCTCTGCATTTACATCATCTGCTAGGAAAACTCTGGTGCAAATGACCATTCTCCCCATGTTTGATTATGAAATGATTTATATCAACAGATCAGCATCCAAAGGCCTGCTACAAAAGCTCGATGTTCTTTACCACTCACTCTGCCATCCGGTACAAAACTTGCTCTGCTAACCTGATTCTGCTGACAGTTCCTAAGGCTGCCTCTGTATTTGGCCTGCCTACCCTGGTGTTTAGATGGACTTGCCAGCAATTACAGTAAATAGCAGAGGTATTTTTCTCCAGTTACCTTTAAATAGATTAAGTACAGTAAATAGCAGCATGGTAAATAAACTGAAAATAAAACAAAGCAAATAAATACAGTATATACATACATTAGGGTAAAATATAAAAATCTGCCTGTCATTTTAAGTAAAGCCTAATAATTTATCATATTTTATCAATTTATCATTGCACAGGGCGGCATTTTTTCATGACTCCAGGGGCACTGTGGTTTGGGGTAATGTGCCAGCACGCCGCTAAACGTTTTTTTATATATGACTTTGGCGGGGCGGCGCCACTGTGCAAGTTTGCTGAAAAGGTGCTGTGCACTGAAGCTGTGAGAAGTGAAAAAGGGAGCGGAGGCGAGGGTTAGGGGTGCGGAGGAAAGTTCACCTCTCCCAAAAAAAGGGGAAATCCATCCAGTGGTGGGCTAAACACCTTGACTTTCTTACAAATAGCGGCGCACATTTCATTTACAATATAATAAACACAGAGCTATAATTTATTTTATTTTGTTTTTTCAAAATTGTGTGAAATGGCTAATAAAAATGGTAATAAAATGAATAATTGAGAATTCCCTCCCCTGCCATCAAAAACCATGACGCTCCTTGAGCTCATCACTTTTATTCATGAAAAGGATCTATCGGAGATCTACCCCAACTTTTGGACTGCTCTCAGGATTACACTTACTCTGCCAGTGACTGTGGGTCAAGCAGAGAGGAGCTTTTCAAAACTGAAGTTGAGCAAGTCATATCTGAGATCAACCATGTCTCAAGAACGGCTCACTGGCCTTTTTATCATCAGTATCATTCACTCAATAGGGGAGCAGATCTTGTACAATGACATTATTGATGATTTTGCATCAAGGAAGGCCAGAAAGGTCAGATTTTAGTTTCTGTTTTTTTCTGTCTCAAGTTCAGTCTCATAATTATATTTTTCTGGAGTGTGGTGTGCTTTTTAGATGATTTCTTTATTTACACAATATTTAACTATATTTTATCAGTATTTTATTCTTAATAAAAGTAATATGTAAAAGTATATTTAGTATAAACAGTATATTTATTTAAGTTCCAAGATTTCTTTTGTGATACTGTAAGTTTTGATTGATTTGTGCACTAAAACAACATTGTTTCTGCAAAATTTTGATTTCGTGTATTTTTTTTTGTGTGTGTGTGTGTGTGTGTTGGGGGGGGGGGCCCAGAGGCGGCCTCGCCCAGGGAATAAATCAATGTAGAACCGCCAGTGAGAATGCATCATACATAGAAATGTGTTCACCTTGTCTTCTCACTGAGATAAGTTGGGATATAAGATAGTTTTGTGTTTTCCTTGTTCAGCGTTGCTCTCAGATTGGCTCTACATTCTAGCTAGAGTTTATAAGATAAGAACTCTCTAAAAGGACACTGAGAAGCTTCAACCAAGATGTAATTATTTAGATTACCAATACAAATATTTACAAAATACAAATAACTACTACAAATAAAATAATAACCACCTAAACTGGTAGAGGCCTAATGTTTTGTTTAGTAACATTTTAGAAATAGAACACAAGCCACGGTAATGACTCGTTATTTGTCACTGTGACTGTGACAGAATTATTTGTACAAAGTTATACTACAACAGCAGCACTTCCTGGGTGTGGCCTTCTAGAGATGTACTCCCTCATGTGTAAAATTCAGCACTTATAGCACTATTGTACAGAATCCTCACAGAGCCGTGTTCAGAAATGGCTCTATATGACCTTCATATAGTGAGATACATACCGCTGATTCTCACTGTAGCAACAGGTAATTAATCTTCAGCACTTCATTATTTTATTAACTTTAATTTATTACCTAAAACTCATGAATTTATTTCTTAATTTTTTTTTTTTTTAACATCAGGGAGTTTTGCAGATAAAATTTGGCCGGTGGAAGAAAAAATAAACATCATCGAGAAAGAAGGAGAAACTGTGACTCTGAAATGTTCATATGAGACAAACAGTGAAAGGATTTGGCTTCACTGGTACAAACAATATCCTAACAGTGCACCACAGTATTTATTGCAAAAAGGCGCAAGGTCAGAAGATTATACAAGCACTCCTACTGACAATCGATTAAAATCAGAAACAAGCAGARACTCTACTGAACTCACTATCAGCGGTGTAAAGCTCTCAGATTCTGCACTCTATCATTGCGCTCTTCAAGTAGCAGCACAGTAATACAGAGTCAGTGTAACGCTGTACAAAAACATAGCAATGGTTTATATGAAGTTTGTTAAGACCACATCAAAGATACTTCCTTTAGCACCTCGTTATCAATGAACCACAGACACTAACAACATTTGCGGTGACATTTAAGACGTAATCGGGGTTAAACATGAAACATTAAAGACACAATTCACAAATATTTATTTTCATGATTAAAAAGTATTTTATAAAATTTTACTAACAGTGTGAAATGAAAAAAAATGTATTAGCCCTTTCGGGACCGTTTTGTCCATAATTTATCAACTAATTTATTTGTGAATTAATAAATAACCAATCATTTTTTTCATTCATTGTTGTATTTATTTTGCATGTACATATGGTTGTGTTTGTTGTATGATCAGCTGAAACATTAAAACTGTTAGAATTATGGTGCTCCGCCCTTGTGCACATGCAGTGCAGGTGTCTTTAGTGCTGAACATGTGCTAGGGTTTAGATTTTTGTCAGTGTGAGGAGATTATCTGTTATCACCCAAATGAGGATGGGTTTCCAGTTGATTCTGTTTTTTCTGAAGGTTTCTTCCCATTGCCATCTCAGAGAGTTTTTGTTGTTACAATCACCCTCTGAGTGCTCATCAAGGACGATCTGATAAAATCTATACACATTTCCATCATTTTCTTTTGATTCTGTAAAGCTGATTTGTGACATTGACCATTATTAAAAGCACTATACAAATAAGATTGTGTCTATTCATGTGTGCATGTGGTTGCAGGCCTGCCTTCACAGCAAATCCCCCCAGCTGAGCTCATAGCAGGTGTAACAGAGCATAGTGTAAAGACAACCGTCTGCACCCTGGCTCAGTGGAGGATCTACGTGGAAGGAGTAATACTTTAGCAAGAGCAACTTGTGGGTGATGCAAGGGTCAGTGTCCTTAGCCCCTGTCATCCACTGTTAGGAAGCATGTAAAAAAAACTGTAAAAAATTGCACACCTTATAAATTGCCCCGCTAATACATATCCAAAATTGTTTGCTTATAGATATGCATAAATTATATGATCGATTTTTGAAGACAACATGAAGCTGTCAGGGTTAACCCCTAGAGGGTGCCTTGCGCCCAGAAACTCTTTTTATGTTTTTTGTTAGTTTTGGACTTCATTTCCCAAGATGCACCTCGGTGAGGTGATCTTAACACTCACCTGAACCGAGGTAGCTCATTAGCTTGATTATATGATTATATAGCCTGTTTAAGTTTTTTTTTTCCTTCTGTCATTAAACATCTAAAAAACGTCTTCACCTCTTACACCACCAATAAAAACGTGACAGAAGCAGGTTAAAAGGGACAGAAAGAGGAACTTTACAAACAATGAATGCAGTTAAAGATATTGGTTTATTGTGGATTTCTTCAGATTTAATAGAGTTAAGATGTAATGACTTTTAAACAAGCATCAACATCAAAAATTACTCAGTTATGGCATTATGCTATTATGTTTGATTATTATATTGAGTTATTTTTTTTACTTCAATTGTGAGTGTACGTTTCTACTACAAGACATTTCTGCTTGAACATGGTCAGGAGTGAGCAGAAAAAGTGCACAGTTTCACACACAAGAAGACCTTCGTAAATGAAATTCATGTGTAGAAAAGGTTTGTGTGGAAACATACAGTTCCATAACTTACAGTTAAATATAAATTCACAGTTAATTAATAGACTGCAGACATGTCTAAAGCAGGAAAGCCACAACAATGAAGGTAAGGAACAGTGCTAAAAATCTTTGATCAGTTAACTGTACAATACTGTATACTGTACACGTATGGATAATATTTTACTGTGTGAAGCTGATCACCTCAAGAGCAAGCAAATATCATTTTAATCTTTTCTTCCTGTGACTGATAAATGACATGCAATGAAATTGAAGTTATTTTATATTTACATTAATTAACTGCTGAGTATTTTACACTTCAACAGAACAATTATTATCACACTTAATGCCAATTTCACAGAAATAAGCACACAGAGGCTTCTTGTAGTAGTGAACTATGTGTTATTATATATACAAAAAATTATCACATCATAAATTGTATTATGGACATTACATATTTCGTTGAATTATTTAAATTTAATGCATGATTATTACTCTACATTCATGGTTAATAATTACATAAGGGAGAAATTAAGAAACTTATAAGAGCTTGAAAGAATTGATATGTATATGTAATAATAGGAGGAGCTACAGTAGATGTGCTGAGAGAATGTTCAGAAAGTTCCACAGAGATGCTTCCATTTATATCTACTGCAAGATTCTATCTACTCACAACAACCATGCTAATCTTACTTGTCTTCATTGTTTTTTAAAAACATTGTTAAGTGTTTGATATATTTTTTTAAATAAATACTGCATGGAGATTTGTACTGGGATTTGTATGATTTTGTATGAATTTAATTCTCAGGTTTTCTTAAAGCAACTGACATAAAAAAATTCTTGTTCTTGCAGGTTTTGTTAGCGTCAGCATTACAGCAGAACAAACTGTTACAGTATATCTTCAAGTCAAGGCAGTAACACCAGACTGACCTGCACATATGATATGTCAGCTGGCTATCGCCACTGGTATCGACAAAAACCTCAATCAGCACCAGAGGTTCTGTTGCTAATTATTGTATCTATAAAATTATATCACTAAAGCTAAACACCTTGATCCACGACTATCCATCGGACTTCGTAAAACAGAAACCAAATTAGATCTGGAGATCTTTCTTGCTGCAGTCTCAGACTCTGCCATGGAGCCCACAGTGACACAAAACTCACACAGACTGTACAAAAACTGAAGCTTGATTTTCTCTCAGCAAGTGAAGCTGCTCATCTGTTTCATTGCACTGCTCATTCATTCACATGTGTTTGAAAAAAAAATGTTTGTCATGTTTTAAAGTCCATCAAGTTTCAAAGAACATTATTATTTTTTTTAAATTAATTCATAGGAATAATAAAATTAATAATCACTTGTTAATTTGTCTCCTACAATTAAAATGGTTGTGGTAAGTGAAAGTGAAAAACACTACATATTTAATTACAACAGCTCTTCATTTAGCAACATGAACGACAGCAAAGCTTTTGTCACCAACTAATTACATCATCAATCTGCGTCCACTGTTGCTATTGGTTACTAGATGCAGTAGCTGACTGGCTGTCAGCATAATATTCTTTGTAGATTCAAAAGATTTAAGTGCAATGACATGGTCAAAGATATGAATATTGTATTGTTCCTTTTTACACTACTTTTGTGGCGGCATGGTGGCTTACTGGTTAGTAGCATTGCACCTCCAGGTTCTGGGTTCGATTACTGTATTGGATCTGTGTGCATTGAGTTTGTCCCTGTGCTTTTTTGAAGCTCCGCTGGGTTCTCTGGTTTTCTCCCACAGTCCAAAGACGTGCAGATTAGGCTAAATGGCGTTCCCAAATTGTCCTAAACCCACCAAGTATGGGAAAAACATACAAATGTTTGGTTATGCACATAGACCCAAGCTAGTAATTGAACCCAGAACCTGGATGTCTAAGACAACAATGCTAACCACTAAGCCACCGTGACTCCATAACAGTCTATTCTTTACCTTTTCACCACAAGGTTTCAGCTATTAAAAGAGCGGGCAATGCAAGGCACTCCGGCTAGTTGTCAATAAAAGACTTATGAAGTACTTGTACAGTCTTATGCAAAAGTTTAAGCACCACCTGATAAATAACAGCTTTTGGTGATTTTTTTTATGGAAAAGATGTCAACACAGTCTCTCTTGGAAATGGAAAAAATGCACAATATTTTCAGCAAACATTGATGCATAGTTATGCCATGCCATGAATTGAAAAGAAAAAAAAAAAAACATTATTATGGCACGGTGCACCCTAAGCGTTCCAGAGTCTCAGATTCTTTTTACAAGGTTTCAGACCTTAATCAGCTCATTAGATCTGATGCATGGCAACAGCTGTCATTAGTAAATGCCAATTTCAAAGCTTTACAAATACTTTGACTCTTCAAACCTTGTGCACACACGTGCGGACACTCAACAACCATGGGTTCCTCTGAGCAGCTGTGTAAGACTCTGAAAATGAAAGTTATTGATGCCCACACTGCAGGAGAAGGCTACAAGAAGATAGCAAAGCGTTGTCAGCTTGCAGTTTCCACTGTGAGAAATGTAGTTAAGAGATGGCAGTTCAGGGGAACTGTGAAGGTCAAGATGAGATCTGGAAAACCAAGAAAACTCTCAGAGAGAACTGCTCGTATGCATTTCAGAAAGACAAATCAAAACCCCCATTTGACGGCAAAAACCCTGCAGGACGATTTAGCAGACTCAGGAGTGGTGGTGCCACAAGACCTTCATGGAAGAGCCAGCAGAAGAAAACCTTACCTGCGTCCCCATCATAAAATCCAACGTCAGAAGTATGCTACAGAACATATACAGAAGCCTGATGCATTTTGGAAACACGTGCTGTGGACTGATGAAGTTAAAATAGAAGTCTTTGGCCACAATCAGCAAAGGCATGTTTGGAGAAAAAAAGAGCAGGATTTCATGAAAAGAACACCTTTTTCTATTAGGCATGGGGGTGGATCTATCATGCTTTAGGGTTGTGTTGCAGCCGGTAGCACGGTTGGACAGAAGAGTGGATTCCAGTAAATACCAGCAAATTCTGGAAGCAAACACCACACCATTTGTAAAAAAGCTGAAGCTGAAAAGAGGATGGCCTTCTACAACAGGACAATGATCCTAAACATACCTCGAAATCCACTATGGAATACATCAAGAGACGCAAGCTGAAGGTTTTTAAATGGCCATCACAGTCCCCTGATTTAAACATCATTGAAAATTTTGGGGTAAATCTTAAAAGAGCTGTGCATGCATGCAGGGGCGCAACTGCACATTTGTTGAGGGGTATGCAAGAGGGGTTGCGCCCCCCGCCCCTATTTAATATCATTTACATATAAAATAGCATCAGTCAATGTCCAAATCCTTAGAATTAGAACAAGCTGCAAAAGTAACTTAGATTTTCAAATCACCTGCAGTACTCTGACAAGGAAAGTGCAGTACGTATGCTTAGACCCTGACATGGTGCAAAGCACTTTTCCACATCAAAGGCCCTTTATAAAAATGTGATCGTTGCCATGGATTTTGGATCTTCATCTTCACAACTGAGTAAACAAAATAGATATTTCACAAACTATGTTTCTTAAGGCTACAATAACTTATTCTGCATGTTTCTTAATACTGTGTAAGTCATAAAATCCTGTATGGCCTTTACCTACCTGCTTTCCTCACCTGCTCTGAACTCATTTTCTATTATTGCTTCATTGTCCTCCTCATCTTCATGGTTGAGTAAATAAACCAAATATTTCACTAAATATATACCTCAAATCATCAACCCCAAATTTATGTTTTTTGATATTGTTTAAAGTGGTCATGACAAGATGAATTCAATTTTACTTGATTTTTCTGACAAATAAGAGGCCACTGCGCTATAAAAAACATTTTGTAATTCTGGTGCACAAAGAACTTACTGTAAGTGTACGTCTTTTTTGTGAACACTCATGTACAAAGCATTAAAATGATTGTATTTGCTAAATAGTGATGTAATTTCATTAGCACTGTTATTACAACAGAAACAAAAAAAAAGCTCATGCACTAATGCATTTAAACTGCATAATTTTTAGAACTTTTGTGGTTTTTCAAGCTATTTTGAGAATCCTGTTTACAAAAAGCTTACAATATGGTCTCGAATACTGTATGAACGTGTGGAGGGATCCATACGCTAGTCTCGTTCTGTTTACACTGCAGGGCTTTCCGGAAAAAGAAAGTGCATTTATTGCGCCCCTGGACTGAACATAACGCACTGAGAGGATAAGGCAAGAGCCCAATAACTTGATTGTGCTTGGTGGTGAGAACCTCAGTTAACATTTTTAACAATAAGTTAAAAAATTTTAAACCAAACGTCTACTTTTTCAGGAATAATGATTTGATATTAATGGGCGGTAGCTATGCCCAGCCTCGCTGGCAATAACGTTAAATGTTGATGAACTTAAAGACTTASAGTAAWACAAAATGAYAGGTCAAGCTTACCAATCTCTTTTTATCCACTTTGACATTGCTGTCCTCATTTTTAAGACACTGTTTTTCATTTTCTTTTTTTCTTTTTCTGTTCTGCGTGCCAGAAAATTTCCCTCTTCTGTCCATTTTGCATACGTGACTGTCTGGCAAATATAGGGGGGTGGGGCTCAATTGATATATATTTTTTTATTTTTATTATTATTTTTTACTCGTTTAAAATGCTAAAAAAAATAGTCTCTTAACAAATATAATTTTTCAAATATTTTAAAAGTTTTATTATAGACAATTTTCAAAGATTTTTCGCCCCTGCATGCAAGACGACCAAAGAATATTACAGAACTAGAAGCCTTTTGCAAAGAAGAATGGGAGAAAGTACCAAGTGCAAGAACTGAAAGACTTTTAGCTGACTATAAAAAGTGTTTGCAAGCTGTGATATCTGCCAGAGGAGGTGTTACTAAGTACTGATTATGTAGGGGGCCAAAACTTTTGCACAGTGCCATCATGGTAAGGAGCCAAGTTGTCAGTCACTGATCTGCCTGTCCTTGTCCATGGATTTAGCTGCCGTGTTACAGTCATGCTGTGACTATTCTCTTATTATTATCATTATTATTGCCTTTTGCTTTTTTGCATATTAATGGAAAGTAAGGGAAAAGTGTTGGTAGGAAAAGGTGGACAAGAAAGTTTCAAGCCAGTCCTGGACCTGAGACAAGGTCAGAAGCGTCTTACCTGGACATTTTTTAAAGTAAACTTTTGGGATGCACTTTACAGTATATCTACAGTATATGCAGTATATACATTGTGTGTGTGCATTTCTTACTGTTAAATAGTGTTCTTCTTGGTGAACACAAGATGGCGTAGTCAGTGAGTACTGAACACCACACAACCCTGCACAAAAGATTTTACCATATTTATTGTTACGTACAATAAAATCTGCACAATTTAACCTATATTCCTGTTCTTAATATAATAACCATTATATCTCCTTACCTGAAAATTCCTAATAACTATAAATATAATTTTCAGCTTCATTTTATTAGTGTAAATGTTCATGTCATTTCTTTGACAAAGCAAAGTAAGTGCTGTATCAGATACTCTAAACTCTCACAGATACTCTGATCTGTAACACTGTTTTAGACTTTTTCAATGCCACCATGAATACAGGCATTTTCTTTTTCTTCTTCCTCTTTCAGCCCTGATTTACTTAAAAGAGTTTAGTTTATCAAAGGAACTAATTTTCATTTGATAAATTAAGGGCAAAAACCCAGGGCTGTTCCATCAAAGCTACTCAACATTTAGTCTTTGGGTTACTAAAAACTCCACCAGCAGTGCTAACAAAGTGCAGTGTAAAATTAGTATTCCCCCTGTGCTTTTTGGGAGCTGCTTCAGATACTCAGATTTCTCCACCTTGCCCACATACGTGGGCTCTTGGTATTTTTTAATTGTCCATAGTGTATGATTGGTGGTGTGAGTGACAACTATATATGTATAATTCAAGCTAATGTTTATATATGTACAACATCAAAAATGTCATCTCTGGTTTAATAAACAAAGAAGAAACCACAGTGAGTCTCTGCATACAATACAAAAAATACACAAATGGCACTATAATTTTTGAAAAGACAAGAACATTAAAAATGAATAAAACAGGCTTGGATAGGTTCTCTTACTGTTTAATGGGGGTGTTTGAGATATATAAATCTCTTAAAATTACAATCTGTATACAGTTAAGCTACATGTACAGTAAAGCCATGGTGTTTCAGTGAGAATCAACAATCTGACTATTGGTGACACTGTCATGTGATGCTGTGGGGTGGAGCTTCATGAAGCTTTATGACTTTTTTCATGAATATTAGAGTACAGAAAGAATATTTCCAGTCAGCTTATTAGCTCCATCATGTTCACTGTTATATTTACGTGTCTTTGGCTTTCAGTAGGTAAGTTAATGATTCCTTTTTGTTATTGTAATCAGATTAAATGTTGAATATGTAATTTAATGAATCTGTGTGGTGTTGGATAAACAGCAGAATGTGACTGATGCAATTCTTACTTGACTTGACACATTATGTTCTCTTCTCTATGACAGGTGACTCCATGGCAGATTCAATAAAGCCACTTTTCACTCATAAAACTGTAGATGAAGGAGATCTTGCTACTCTGTCCTGCAAATACAATCTGAGCWTTYCTACAGGAAACTACCTGCACTGGTACGGGCAATATTCAAAATCTAACCTTACATACCTTCTTCATATCTCACAAAGTGGAGATCTCAGTCCCAACAACCCTCCAAGAATGTCTGCTAAAATAAATGAAGATGATAAACGAGTGGATCTGCTCATCTCCTCTGCTGCTGTATCAGACTCTGCACTATACTACTGTGCTCTGGCGCCCACAGTGACAGGAAATCCACCTGCACTGTACAAAAACTCTGACCCAGTTTGTATGCTTTATACTGAATAAAAAAAAAAAAAAAAAATATATATATATATATATATATATATATATACTGTAACTAGCATGCTTTTGAAACACATAGAATCATATTTAATGTTTTTATACTATACATCTACCTACAGCAACTAGTGAATTTAAAGTTTCTTTACAGAAAGTAAAGATTTCAATGACAAATATCTAAAAACATCCTTATCTGTGCGATGATGTAAAACATCACATAAAAGAATGACGTGAATGGCAAAAATAAATAAATAAAAATTACAATACTTATGATGTACATTAATAATAATAATAATAATAATAATAATAATAATAATAATAATGTTGTTGTTGTTGTTTAGCAAATAGTAAAGTTAGCTCACAATACTAACAGTAACACGTTTGCTAGCTAGACATTATGGTATAATAATAGGGTGGTTTCATGCACATGCTACATACTGTAACCCCAATGAAAAGACTGATGACATTATACAAATGTAGATAGCTTGCAAAAAATATCAATCGCATGTGACTTGTGACATTTGTTAGTGTTTACCTGCCATGAATGGACCTTCAGCCACCATTCACATACACATTCACACATTACAAGCAAAAGTGCATGCCATTGGACTGTGGGAGGAAACCAGAGTATCCAGAGGAAACCCTCCAAGCACAGTGAGAACATGTAAAATACACACACACAAACCTAAGATGGTAATTGAACCTGGACCCTGGAGGTGCAAGGAGATAATGGTCATTACCAAAAAAAAAAAAAAAACATAATTAATTATTAATGATTAACCTGAACACCGAATTGGTACACCCAATTGATTACTGAAAATAGCCATCAGCTATGAATTGTATTTTACCAAAACATTTTTAAAAAGTTATTTGGTTTTATTCAGTCACTGCTACCTGTCCCTGCTAGTAATCGGTTGTTCATGAATGATTCATTCTTTTTGAACGAGTCTTTAATGTGAATCAGAAGAACGAGTATTCTGAGAGTAATGATAGACAATAGATTCAAAATAACAAACGACTCTGACCAGAATATAGAGATGAGCTGCTCATTCTGTTTATCATAATATGTCCTTAGCTGCATTGGGATATTTTCATTACTGGAACTATAGCCAAGATTTGTGTATGTAGACGCCGTGCTGGGTGTCAAAAGAACGAAATTAACTAAATGACTTAAAAGGATTTGTTAATTTTGATGAACGAGATTCAAAGAACAGAGTCACTAAAATGATTCACTTCCCATCACTAGTCCCTGTTGCATCTTGTGTCATAGGAGGCCTGAATACATAAGTTACTACTGTACTTCCAGAATCTGTACAATTAGTCTGTTTATTTTTCTTTATTACTTTTTAAATATTGTTTTGTAATTTTTGGTGAGTACAGTGGAACCTTGGATTATGAGCATAATTCATTCCGGAAGTGGGCTCGTGTTCCAAAACACTAGTAAACCAAATAATCATTTCCCATAAGAAATAATGAAAACTCTAGTTATTCGTTCCACAGCCCCCAAAAATAAATACATAAAAATAATTAATACAATCTATAAAATGAAAATAAAACAAATTAACCTGCACTTTACCTTTAAAAAAAAAAGTACAACTAATTCCTGACAGATAAGTGTTTCTGTCGGTGCGTGTATATGTGTGCGTGTGTGTACATGTGTGTGTGTGTGTGTGTGTGTGTGTGTGTGTGTGTGTGTGTGTGTGTGTGTGTGGAATTAGCACAACGGGAACACCGTTTTAACAGGAAAAAAAGAAATCTCTCTGAGACTGGCATGAGCACATATTAACGGCCTCATTTTTTAAGTTTCACAACAAACGCATAAACACAGCGGAAACACCGTTTTAACGGAAAAAAAACGAGACTGGCATGAGCGCATACTAACAGAATCACTTAAGTTTCACAACAAACGGACACACAAACACAACGGAAACACCGTTTTAACAGGGAAAAAAGAAATCTCTCTGACCTGGTGTGGGCGCATACTTAGGGAATCACTGCTGTAAAGTAAAAAAAAAACAAACGAACCAGCACCTTACCTTTGAAAAGAATCGCGACAGATCAGGGGGGGAAGAGGGGGGAGGGGGGAGGTGAGAGAGCGACGCTCGGTGTCAAAATAAGAGTCTCATGCGTGATACATGATACTCGGCGCTCGTAAACTAATACTTGCTCGGTTTCCGATTAAATATTTATTAAAAATCTTTGCTCGGTTTGCGGAACACTCGCAATCCGAGTTTCCTCTGTATGTGTTGTTTGTTTGTTTTTTTTCCCCAGGAGCCAGTAAGGACTTGTTCAGGGTGGAGATGGGGAGGCTACAGTACCCTCTTTTCTCTAGAGGGGTGTGTTTTACAGGGGGTCGTGTATGTGGGCATGATCTCTTTACAGTGAGTATGGTGGTTGAGTGTGAACTGGAGTGAGGTTAGACGACCTCCTGAGTTGCGGCCGGTCAGCCCTGTTCCCACTAAGCCTGACCCTGGGAGAGTTAATTATTTTGAACAATTTTGTGAATTTTTTTATGGGAGAGAGAATTTTATTGATGCTCTTACAATAAAGTATATTTTGGTATCAATGCTCACGTCTCACTATGTCTTGTTTCCTTGCCACCCTTGTGCTAACATGCAGGGTGATGACCATCAATGGCAATGATTTTGTTCAATTGATTTCTACTATTGATAATACAGAATGGCCATGTACAGTACCAGTTTACTGATAGAGACTCTTACTCAAGCAAGCGCACGCACACACACCCAATAGCTTGCTAGCCACAAGCTCACAGGTGAAGCTCTATTAGGTTGTATGTTGTGTATGTACACACACCCTCACACACAAAGAAAAGGAAAGATGAGTGATGCACGCGCACTAAGACCGAGCATGGGAGACGATTACCCACAATTCCGCAGAGCGCGAAAGAGAATAACCTTTGGCTCAGTTGTGATCACGTGACGCTCACTGACAAAACAAGAAGCACATGAATGCCCCATGATACTCAATGATAGTTATATCAAGACTTGCTTGTTTATCAAGTCAAATGTATTACAAATTTTTGCTTATCTTGCAGAACGCTTGCAAATCGAGTTCCATCGCAATCTGAGGTTCCAGTGTATACCAGTGGTTGCTTCCTTTTCCAGGACATTTGTTGTTCTGACTATACAACACAATACAACAGTTCTGATAAATTTTCTCTCTTACCATAAAACAGCATTTACTTTATGACTTTATAGCTTTTTTCTCACATAACCAGTCGCCTTACCACACCAGGGCAAAAAGAAGCACCTGTCATTCACATGTTATTTACACAATAATTTTGAATATTTTGAGCTGGGTATATGATATATCTAAAATTATGTTTATGCCTAAATTAATTTATTACAAACTTTGTGTCTCTTGTTTTATCATTATGATTCTTGTTCATTTACTAGTGTATCTACTAGTATTAGGATTCTACTTTGTAAAGTTTGCATACCAAGACATCCTACTTAACATATAATCTTCAAATAAATATAAATTTCGCATCATGTTGCTGGTCCACTGTATTGTAAACCAGCAATATTGCACACATACCCAACTTTTATTACTCTAAAATTAAGTGTTGTAATCCTCTGATGGTCCAAAGACTTACAGATGAAAAAAATGATGAAAGTGAACAGCTTTATCATTTTTTTACTCATAGACCTAGTGTTGTAATGTGGTGAGACTTATAATGTGCAAAATGTGAGACTAATTTAAGACCATAAAAAGACTAATTCCTGATACATGACATTTTGTTTGTTACTATCAACTGCTTTTGTTTGACCTGACCAACCTGTTCAAGTTAGTACGACATTCTTTCTTTTTATTCTTTTTTTTCTCTTTAGGACACTTCAAATTATTGTATTGACAATATCAAACTTATGCAGTAGTTAATAATGGTTCTGAGGGTCGCAGGGACCTGGACATTTGGCATGAGGTGGGGTACACATTGGACAGGGTGCCAAACTATCCCAGAGCGTGTGCACACACACACACACACACACACACACACACTATTTGCAATTT
>QMIH01002186.1:7550-22817 GCA_003987875.1 Clarias batrachus
CACAGAAATAGCATAAATGAAGTGTATCAGTCAGGATTTAGGCCTCATCACAGCACAGAGACAGCACTTGTTAAAGTAGTAAACGACCTCCTATGGGCCTCTGATCAGGGTTGCGTCACTATACTTGTGTTACTGGACCTCAGTGCAGCTTTTGACACCATTGATCATAGTATTCTCCTTCACAGATTAGAAAAGGTAGTAGGAATTAAGGGAACTGCCCTCTTGTGGCTCAGATCCTATTTGACTGATCGTTATCAGTTTGTAGATTTAGATGGTGACCATTCCTCATGTTCTCAAGTGGAGTTTGGTGTTCCACAGGGATCAGGTTTAGTCACACTGCTTTTTTCCCTTTACATGCTTCCTCTGGGCAACATAATTCRTAAACATGGTATTAGTTTTCATTGTTATGCTGATGACACACAATTATAYGTCTCAGCAAAACCAGATGAGAAAAACCAGTTTGCTAAAATTGAACAGTGTGTGCAGGACATACGAGATTGGATGTTAATTCATTTTCTTCTGCTTAATCTTGATAAGACAGAAGTTCTGGTCATAGGACCACAAGYAGCTAGAAGTAAGCTTTCTGATCACACTGTAACTTTAAATGGCCTTTCTGTTCCATCAAATGCAACAGTAAAAGACCTCGGTGTGWTTATAGATTCAAGCCTTTCATTTGAAGCACATGTAGATAATATCACCAGGATAGCTTTCTTTCATCTTAGAAATATTGCCAACTAGGTGTATAAACAAGCTTCAGTTAGTACAGAATGCAGCAGCGAGAGTCCTCACTAGAACCAGAAGATACGAGCACATCACCCCTGTCTTATCTACACTGCATTGGCTCCCTGTGAAATTTTGCATCGATCTTAAGATACTACTTTTGTGGTATAAAGCATTAAATGGTCTCGCACCACAATATCTGAGTAAACTGCTAATGTCTTACGATCCGCCACGCCTACTTCGATCAAAGGATGCAGGCTGCTTGTCAGTACCGCGTATTATTAAAACCACAGCGGGGGCAGCCTTAAAGTTATGAAATAGTCTTCTTATTAATGTTCAGGACTCTAGGCTGAAGTCTAGGCTAAAAACCTATATTGCACTTTTCACTAAATATACATTCACCTTATGCATGTTTGACTGTGACCATACCGAACTGCAATCTCTCCTTCTCTTCTGCTCTCTCCTCTTCTGCTCTCTCCTCTCTCCCTCCTTTTCCTTTTTCTCTCCCTGTCTCGCTGTCAAACTATACATGTCGCTGCCAGTGATCCAGACCCCTCTGCCCTCTGGACCTGTCTAACTCGTCCTGAAGTCCTGCTTCTGGTTGGAGATCTTGTCGCATGGATGCACCGTGTGGTCTGCCTGGAATGCGTGTGGTGGCTGGGGATGATTTCCACGAAGACTGTCCTGTCCTCGACTGATGCAGACAGCTGTTCTCTGGGGACCTGTGACTTCAGTCGTTCGATAATTCAGGACTGGAATTTCCTACAGTCTACCTGAGCCTCCAGAAACAAACTGGACTCCATTTAACTTAAACACATCTCCTGTTATATTAAACTTCAAGTCTTACGCAGTATTATGCTGATCAATCCCTGCTATCCGTTTTCACCCAAATTAGGATGGGTTCCCTGTTGAGTCTGGTTCCGGTTTCTTCCTATTACCATCTCAGGGAGTTTTTCCTTGCCACCGTCAGCCTCGGCTTGCTCATCAGGGACAATCTTATCATTTTGATTCATACAAACTTACTTCTTTTGATTGTGTAAAGCTGCTTTGCGACAATGTCAATTGTTAAAAGCACTATACAAATAAAATTGAATTGAATTGAATTGAAGTCCAACACTTGAGGCCGCACGAAGGCAGGAACAAAGTGTTTGTTGGGGGGAATAACTCTTGGGCCTGGTTCTTGCTTGAGGGTCTGTTGGACAAGGTTCTTCAAATCCAGTCGGGTCATAGCCACAAGGCAGTGAGGTGGAAGAATTGTTTTTGGCGTGGACATGGAGGTACAATGGAACCCACATTTTTCTGCCTTGATGTAAAGTTTGTTTTCTAGTAGCCATTGTAGGACCTGGCGTACATGGTGCTTGTGTTCCTTTATAGATTGTGAGAATATAAGGATATCATCCAGATAAGCAAAGGAAAAAACATTTAGGTAATCCCTAAGAACATAATTAATGAGGTCCTGGAATATGACGGGTGCATTGGTCAAGCTGAATGGGACTACCAGATATTCATAATGACCCATGGGGGTGTTAAAAGCAGTTTTCCACTCATCTCCGTCCTGTATTCTGACAAGGTGATAGGCGTTACTTAAATCAAGCTTGGTAAATATACATGCGCCCCTGAAGAAGTTCGAAGGCGGAATACATCAGCAGGAGGGGTAGCAGTTCTTTATTGTGATATAATTTATGCCTCTGTAATCAATACAGGGCAGGCAGAGCTCCAGTCGGGGATGCTCCTTTTAACCCAATCAATGTGGGGGTTATGTAGTCCTAGCCAAGGGAGCCCCAGAACAATGGGTGCATGAGCATTTTTAACAGTTAGGAAAACGCCCCCTACTAAGTGCAGATGCTGGAAATGTGTTAAAGATAGAAGTGATATTTTGTCCTGTTGCCATCCTCTTTTCAGCTTCAGCTTTTCAGCTTCAGCTTTTTTACAGATGGTGTGATGTTTGCTTCCAGAATTTGCTGGTATTTAGTGGAATCCATTCTTACCTCCACCCATGCACTTTCCTGTGCCACTGGCTGCAACACAACCCCAAAGCATGATAGATCCACCACCATGCTTAGTTGGCAAGATGTTCTTTTCATGGAATGCTGCTCCTTTTTTTTTCTCCAAACATGCCTTTGCTGATTGTGGCCTAAGAATTCAATTTTAACTTCATAGTCCACAGCACTTGTTTCCAAAACGCATCAGGCTTCTGTAGATGTTCTGCTGCATACTTCTGACGTTGGATTTTTTGATGGAAACACAGGTAAGGTTTTCTTCTGTTTACATTTCCATGAAGGTCTTGTGAAATGGTGCACCACCACTCCTGAGTCTGTGAAATGTTCTTGCAGGTTTTTTCCAGTCAAATGGGGGTTTTGATTTGTCTTTCTGACTAGCATACAAGCAGTTCTCTCCAAGAGTTTTCTTGGTCTTCCAGATCTCATCTTGACCTCCACAGTTCCCCTGAACTGCAATCTCTTAATTACATTTCTCACTGCAAGCTCACAACGCTTTGCTATCTTCTTGTAGCCTTCTCTTGCATTGTGGGCATCAATAACTTTCATTTTCAGAGTCTTACACAACTGCTTAGAGGAACCCATGGTTGTTGAGTGTGTCCACAAGGTTTGAAGAGTTAAAGTATTTGTAATACTAATGAGCTGATTAAAGTCTGGAACCTTGTAAAAAGAATCTGAGACTCTGGAACTCTTAGAGTGCCCAAACTTTTGCACAGTGACACAATAGTGTTTTCATTTTTGTTCAATTTACAGCACAAGATGTAACTATGCAACAATTTTTGCTGAAAATATTGTGCATTTTTTCCAATTTCTAAGAGAGACTGTGTTAACATCTTTTAAATAAAAAAAACACACCAAAATCTGTTAATTCTCAATGGGTGCCTAAACTTTTGCATAAGACTGTATGTGTTTGATTACTGATCAAAATAATAATAATAATAATAATAGCCGTAATAATAATAATAATAATAATCCTTTCAAGACCACCCCAACCCCTTCCCCCTGATGGTCACAATGGTAGGCATGCACAATACTGTAAATAAATTTAATGGGTGTAATAAACTGTAATGAGAGAATACTGATATTAAACCTGTGCAACCATTGTACCTAATTCACATGTTCATGGACTCATCTATATTAACCTTATTACAAAATAATTATTAAGCGGTTTAAAAAAAAGACAGAATGCCAGAATCAAATTTATAAAGGTCACTATTATGACTGAGTTTAAGTTTAGCCCATTGGTAATTAAAGGTTTCTCTTCCTTGCGTCCAAAACTGGGAAACAGCTTTCAGTAATTACAAATTCAGAAGATTCAAATTCATCACTGGATACATTAATACCAAAACGTCTAATAAGCTATCTGTAGCCAGTGCTTAAATGTACATTCATTATGATTAGGTCTGTAACAGTCAAATTGATTCAGCAAAGCACTGCATTGATTCCTGCACATGTTTACAAAGCTCCTGTCCCACAACTTAAACTAGAGTGTCTGTAAAGAATTCCAGACCAAAAAGTCAATTTTCCAAACTAGGGTTCTCAGTGACCTAGTAAACTTGTGCTAAGGCCAAAGGGTAATCAGATTCCTTTTAACAGGTTAAACGTGTCTTTGAAACTCCTCCTTCTAAGGAAGTGCTGAATCTATTATGACTGCAGTCCTTTGTAAATGGCCTGCAGTGTCCTGCTCTGGTGAGGTTAGTTTTATTCTTAGTTTGTTTCTTGGCTTATTTTTAGCTCTGTTAAAGGAAGTGATTATTAACTGAACCTACAAAGTCTTGTTTTTATCCTGAAACAAACCTGAAGTCAAAGAAGGATTGCTTTTTACCAAAGTAAAAGTGAAACTTTTCTTACTTTTATCTCGCATTCTCATCTGAGAGAACAACAGCAGCAAAATAAAATGGCTTCTAAGTTTTCAGAGGAGGACTTCTCCTGTCCTGTGTGCTGTGAAATCTTCAAGGATCCTGTTCTTCTGCTCTGCAGTCACAGTGTGTGTAAAGAGTGTTTGGAGCAGTTCTGGGAGGCCAAAGGATCCAGAGAATGTCCTGTTTGTAGGAGGAATTCGTCTACAGAAACTCCACCTATAAGTCTGACTTTAAAGAACCTGTGTGAGACTTTCTTACAGGAGAGAAGTCCGAGATCTTCATCAGCGACTGAAACAGTCTGCAGTCTGCACAATGAGAAACTCAAACTCTTCTGTCTAAATGATCAACATCCAGTGTGTGTGGTCTGTCGGGATTCAAGGAAACACAACAACCATAGGTTCTGCCCCATCGATGAGGCAATAACAAACTGTAAGGTAAATAATATGAAACTGTAAGCTCATGTGTCAAATGACAATTAAATACGAGAGAACTTTATTCTGCGTAAAATATATGCAGTGCCAATGTAAAAATAAGGTGTAATATTCAAATTATAGTTACTTTTTGATTAGTTTGTTCATATGATAACTACCAAATTTATTATTCTGAAATTTTATTTGAAACAGGTGACACTTTATATTATGAAAATGTGTGTATAATAATAAACCAAATGAAACTTTTAAAAATATTTTTTATCTGCTGTTTAAATGATCATCTTAGAAAAAGAGAACATAATATATAAATATAATATAAATATTACATTATATTACATTATTTTTTAACTCGCATTCAATGCTGTGCAGTTAAATCCTATCAGTGGCCTATCAGGTCAAAGCACCCTGCACCGCACAACCTGTGTGTAATTTGAGTGTGTTAAGCAGTGGTGCAAAAAAATTTTGGTGAGGGGGGGGGCAAACAAAATTAAAATTAAACTTTTAATACTTGCCTGTAAATACAGTGGGTATTTATCATACCTATTTTATCAGGTGATTATGCGGTGATCATTACTACTAGTATAAAATAAATGCATGACTCTCATCGCATCCAGTCAGCAGCTGCGCTCGCCATAAGAAGTGCTGGAAGACTCGTTGAGAACGGTCCAATCACATGAGCCCAAATATTTAAAAACAATATAATTCGCTAAGAACAAAAGGGGGCGGGTTCAGGGCACACAGTGGTGCGCCCGAAGGATGATTTTGAAAAGATCCAATCAGAGCTCAGCCTCAGGTCACATGTTTTTCAAAGATTTACATGCCTACATAGACACTCGTTTGTCGGGCGCCCCACGTACACGAACACAAATGAACGTAATACAGTTTAGAGTTTTTTTTAATTGCAAATAAATTATATTAAGAAATACAGCAGAATATTGTGACTAAATGACTTTATTTCATTATTAAAATGATGTTAAATAATTACATGTTAAAGTAGCATTCTTCTCTGCCTAACTTTAAGGGGGGGCGGGGCCCCTGCGCCCCGTATTGACCGGCCGCAACTGGTGTTAAGACCTCAAAAAAGCCATCGCCACCCAGTTGCACACCACAACCTGCACATATCACACACTATACAGACCTAATGTCAGTTTGGGCCCTAAATATTTGCAAAGCGAGTTGGTGTGTGCGTGCGTGCGTGCGTGTGTGACGAGTAAATGTTTTTGTGCGTGTTTGTGTGTGTGTGTGTGAGTGTGTGTTAACATTAGTAATGTATGTGTTAGTATGTGTGTGTGAGACATGTGACTTGTAAGTGTGTGTGGGTGTGTGTATTTCTGCGTGTGGGCGTGTGAGACAGATGTGAGTGTGTGAGTGTTAAAATTTGTGGTGTTTTGTATACGTGCGTGAGTGCTTCTGTGTGAGTGTGAGAGTGTTAACCTTTTGATATAAGTGTGTTTGTGTGTGTGTGTGTGTGCATGCATGCATGTGTGTGTGTGTGTATGTGTGCTGTTGAGTTGAGCCCAGGACATGCAGTACAAAAGTTGATTGGCTCAAGGAGCTCTAAATGTGTACCGAGTTTCGTGTGCCTACGTGAACGTCTGTATGAGCTATGCAGCAAAATTTTGGGGGCCCCGGGTCACAAGACTCTCCAGCATCCTGATGGCAGCAGATTTCAACCTGTCTGGCAAGTTTCATGAGTTTTTGAGCATGTTAAGCCCCCCAAAAAGTCCAAAAGGGTGAATATATAAATATATATTCCTTAGGAAAACAAGATGGTCCTGTGCATCCTATGGTGCTTGGACCCTAAATAAGACCTAAAACAACATGGCCCCATGTAGTGTGTTGATTTGTTTCAGGAGGAGGTCAAAACTGCACTCAAGCCCCTACAGGAGGAACTGCACATCTTTAACAACTGCAAACTGAACTGGAGTCTGACTGCAGAACATATAAAGGTTAGAACCAATAACATGGTTTTGATTTAAAAAATATATTTTTATAGTTATATTTTATTTCATTTCCTCTTCACTGCAGATTCAGGTCCAACACACAGAGCTTCAGATTAAGGAGGAGTTTGAGAAGCTTCACCAGTTTCTACGAGATGAAGAGGCAGCCAGGATCACTGCACTGAGAGAGGAAGAGGAGCAGAAGAGTCAGATGATGAAGGAGAAGATTGAGAAGCTGAGCAGAAACATATCATCTCTTTCAGACACAATCAGAGCCATAGAAGAGGAGATGAGAGCTGAAGACGTCTCGTTCTTACAAGTGAGGATCATTTAGTCAGTGTTTATACTGTGAGAAAGTTACTGTAGGTTAACTTTTTTTACCAATCAAAACGTCACGTTTCAGTGGTGTAAAAATGTAAATCATATCCACTGATGTTTACTTTGTTGTTTGACAGAACTACAAGGCCACAGTGAAGAGGTGAGTGATGTGATTCCTGTCTTTCCCATTATTTGTGATTCTGAATCCAATCCCACAGCAACACTGACTCCTGAATGTTTTTGCAGAGCCCAGTGTACACTGCAGCATCCAGAGGAGCTTTCAGGAGCACTGATCCATGTGCCAAAACATCTGGCCAACCTGAAGTTCAGAGTCTGGGAGAAGATGCAGCACATAGTCCAATACAGTAAGACGTCTTTTGTTTGTGTGTGTGTGTGTGTGTGTGTGTGTGTGTGTGTGTGTGTGTGTATGAGCACGTGTGTGTATGCATGTGTGTGTGTGAGCGCACATTGACTAAGCATGAATCGTTTTTTTTCTTCTGGCACTGGTAATAACACTAGTCTTGCACTTATAATGTGTTATATGTCGTCAGATTTATCTGCATATTATTATTGTTATCATATACACATATGATCACCTTTCATTTTAAACTCGTATAATATTATGTAATGCTTTCATTGCTGTCAAATTGTTCAGTGTTTGAAGTGCCAGCAGGGACTGAGAGAAAAATGTAGTGTTTTGTTTTACAAATGCTTTAGAGTTACTGTTATGTTATTATATTGTTCATATTTGTAATTTAAAAACACACAGGGCATAAATCATGTTGTTTGGTTATGTACGTTTTTTCATAATTTTTGTCTAAGGTATTATTTCTCAAACGTTAGCTAGTGCCATGCATGAATAAACTAGGCCATTAAAACAAACTGTGTGTGTGTGTGTGTGTGTGTGTGTGTGTGTGTGTTTTCAGCACCTGTAACTCTGGACCCCAACACTGCCAGTCCTAAACTCATTGTATCTGATGATCTGACCAGTGTGAGACTCTGTGATGAGGAACAGAAACTTCCTGATAATCCAGAGAGATTTGATGATCGTTGTTGTATCTTGGGCTCTGAGGGCTTTAACTCAGGTATACACTGCTGGGATGTTGAAGTTGGAGATTGTACACGGTGGATTGTGGGTGTGATGACAGAATTTGCTCAGAGGAAAGGAGACATAAACTCCAGAAATGAAATCTGGCGTGTGGGGTATTATAAAGGTAAATATGGAGCAGGTTCTACGCCACAGACGGGAACTCTTCTCTCAGTGGCACAGAAACTCCAGAGGATCAGAGTGCAGCTGGACTGGGACAGAGGAAAACTCTCATTCTCTGACCCTCTCACTAAAACACACTTACACACTTTTACACACAAATTTACTGACAAATTACTGCCAATCCTAAATGTTGCTGGTAAAGAATCTTCTGTAAATCTCCTCCCACTTCAGTGCTCTGTAAAAGTGAATCAGATCATTTAGAGTTCATTAATTAAATATTACATTTAAAGTTTATAATTTAAATTTAAGGGATTTTAAGGTAAAACAATGACCTACTCTGTTAAAATGAAGAAATGATAAATCAGAATTTGGGTGGGACATACATAGAGTGCCATGCAACAGTCTGTCGCGGTCCTGATATTGGTGAGCAGCGCACATAATGGGCTTCCCTGAGGCACAAGCGAGCCAGACCCCACCAAACACATTGCCTGATACATCTTAAGCAACGTGACAGAATTCAGCCCACTGGCTATGCCCTCTTGAGGAGAGTAAATTTTCTTCAGCTGTGCAGAGGAAAACCTGTAGTGTTTGGAAGGAAGGACAGTAGGTCCATAGACACCATGGGTATGAAAGGATGCAGGGTAAGCCGCCAAAGTCGGGAAACATGGGCAAGCAGTTTTTAACCACTGTCAGTTCAGAAGGGGAAAAAAAATCCAGTGTACCTCGATGGGGAGGACCACTCCATCTCCAGCTTCTAGGCCATACAGTAGGTTGGCAGTGAGAGAAGTGTGAGTGGAGTGTCGCCATAAGAAGTTACTGCAGTAGCACAGAGGCACTGGACAGACAGCAAAAAAGGAAAATCCAAGATGGGATCTCATGTTAATCTTTTCTTTTTCTCCCAGACAGAAATGAGCTGTCTTTGAGACTTGAATATGATTTTATGCATTTTCTACATTGGCTCAAATGTGGCTCAAATGTGGCTCATTACCTGTAAATCTCAAAGATAGTTTTTGTTTGTTTTGTGTGCGATTCACATATTTTACATTATGTTTCCCCAATGCAATGTTTTCCCACACAAGTATACAGTACTTGTAAACTGTGCATTTGGGTTTTTGATATGTCGTGTAGAACTTATCACTTTTAAAAAACATACATTTTACTGCTGCCAGATTTTAAAATAAATCTCACAAAATGCACATTATTATATATTATGCCCTTGATATAAAATGTATGTTTGCTGACAAAGAGGGTTTTCATCACGTGTCAACACTTTAATACTTTATTTTTTAAATGTATGTTGAAAATTTAGTTAATTACATTACCTACTGCATAGTTTATGTATGCATTCTTCTTCTTATAATCACACATGATCTTATAAATATATAGTTGGTTAAAATAAATAAGTAATACAATTAAGTTGATTACATTACGTACACTAAAAAATAAACATAAATTTTATGGTAAAAAACTGGCAGCTGTGGTTGCCAGAATTTTATCGTAAAAAATACATTATTGCACTGTAAAAAAATAAAGCGTAAATTTTACAGTAAAAATACAGCAGCTGTGGTTGCCAGAAGTTTACCGTGAAAAATGACCACCAGCGTCTGGGTTCGATTCCTGGCCAGGCTCGAAAAAAAGAAACAATTAAAATCCATAGAATATACAGTGTAATCCTGTATAACCAAAAATGTTGCTACCGTATTCTTTCCGGTAAACTTCTGGCAACCACAGCTGCCGTTTTTTTACCGTAAAATTTACGAATTATTTCTTACAGTGTAGGCTGTGCTGAAAAAGATTTCACTCTATATTGCACAAACCTGACTTCTACATATTTATTACAACATAATAAGGCAAAGAATGGCTAAAAATGCTTTGGGGTTTAAGAGCTTGGATTCTCTGACAAACAGTGCCATCTACACTAAAGAGTGTTAAGTACTTTTTTATATACTTAATCTTACTCTTCACATTTGTGTAGATGGAGGGGAGGGTTAGTAGGTTGAATCTCTGAAATGTGAACTTAATATAAAATAAAATACATCAAAATATTGAGTTAAAGGTCATACTGTATTTATTGTTAGTTGTGTATAGTAGACCACTTTTGTGCTGCAGATAATACGACTCGCTCCGCTGGCTACCACCGCAGTTATGCAATGTGGAAATGATTTGAACTTTCAAATCATCAAATCTGAACGTTTTGTAACAAATAAATGTGTTATTCTGAAATTTAGTTTCTTTATTTAATAAAAATCCAAATATTATTATATTATGTTATATTATAATACACTACAACCTGGTGTCCCTAGTTGATCAACATGGCTAACCTTTTAAAAATTTGTACACCTTACTGAATTAATTCAAATTCACTTGGCAAATGACAAACCTTTTTTTTCATTCTGTACAAATGGCTTTACCAATAAAGAACTAAAACGCAACATACAGAATATTTTTTTTATCAAGAAGTGAAGCAATGAGATAATGTTTGTATTCAATGATTTGTCTACATTTATCATTTAAGACCAAACCTATTTTTGATTATAAATTTATGACTGAATATCCAAAATTTTCTTATGGACAACGCAATTAAGCCTACGGTACATGTAGATTCTAATAAAAACATAGTTTCCCACAAATTGTCCCACATATGTGCTAAGCCTTCAAATGTTAAGTGGCCAGTGTGTTAGAGAAATGTGTAGCAAGACCATTACCAGGTTATATCAGTTAGCAAAAACAACTTTACCAAGCATCATTCGTCCAGTCCTTTATGTGGTGGTAGCGCATCACCTACTTTGCCTGCCGCAGATCAAATGAAGAGCAAGACCAAGAAGAAAACAAAGCATACAGTGAAGGTGGGTTTTACTTTTTCATGCCAAATTTAAAATTCTGAGCAAAAGGAGTAAAAAAGTTTAAACCACAGAGTCGATGCTCAAAAAACATGTAGCATATTTTTGCTGAAAATGACTCATCTTACGCTTGTTCTTACAGTTTTTTACAATCGCTATGACAGTTTTTTCAATACATTTAACAAGTTTCCTAAACTCTTAATGCGCCAACACACCTAAAATACACAATTGGCAAAACGGTTCATTTCATGCTCAAAATCACACACTGTAAACTAAACCCCAAAACACATTTACAAAATACAATAATAAACTAACACAATACACTATGTCAACAAAACACTACAAACATGTTTTAAAATCAAATAATTATTCAAAACACTAACGCATGTTCTCTTCCAACAGGAACATTTATCATATCACAATGACAAAAAACACTATCATCAGCTGAAATTACAGAAACTGCATTATTTTGTGTGTCAGGTCTGCMCTTATATTTGAAGCCTCTCTATATTTTTGTTTTGTTGGGTTTAGTAAATGCATGAATTTAGTTTCTTTTGCTGCAGAAATTCAATACAAAAAATGAATGACCATCTGAGAATAGCTTTATAAAATGTACAGTTTAGGTAAAAAAAAAAAAAACAGACACTGGATTGCTGCAGTACAGACTTTATTTGCAAAAGGACATTACTGCAAGATATACAAACACAAAAAGCACCGGAATTATAATAAAAAAACAAAAACAAAGTAATCTTCTGCCCGGTCTTCTGCATTTGGCCACATGTTCTCATCCACATCACACCTGATATCTTCTCTGGCAAGGCATCATGGGAAGAATCTTTTGGCATGCCTTATCCAGCCCTGGCAGTGTTCATCCAGGAGGGACATTTGGTGGACATGTGGATATGTGGACTATGGTCAAAAACCTTCCATCTCCAGGCTGAGAAAAACTCCTCAATAGGGTTGAGGAAAGGGGAGTAATGGGCAACGAAATGGGACATCATCCTTGGATGGGTGTCAAACCAGGCTGTGACTGCACGGGAATGGTGGAATGCCACATTGTCCCATGTGATATGTTGGCAAGTGGTCTCCCACCTGTCCCCTTTCTAACTCTCTGGCACCAGTATTTCGTGCAGGTCTTCTAAAAACAGGAGAAGGTAGTCGGTGTTGTAGGGGCCAATCTGACATTTATGCAGGAGTGCATCATTGTTGGAGATTGTGGCGCACGTGGTGATGTTGGCTCCTCTCTGGCCCGGYACGGTAACTTTGCCCCTTTGGCCTATTATGTTTCTCCCACAGCGACGCCTTTTCGCAAAGTTGAAGCCAGCCTTGTCAACATAGATAATTTCATGTGGGACTTGATTGGCTTTCAACTCCATAACTCTCTGAAAGTAATTAGACACAGTGTATGTAAATGCTGTGATGTACTGTATACCTACTGTATGTACTAATGTACTCCAGGTTTATAAAGTAGTTTACTGCAAAACACACTATGTATAGTACAGTAATGACTGTATTGCAGACATTTCTTGCTTTCTTTCTTTCTTTCTTTCAAAGAGTCCTCTTTTAGAACATACGATCATGTCATTGGAAAAACCTCAACACCTGAGTGTGGTTCCTAGATGGGAATCAGCTGTGATTTATATACTGTATTTGCATAACTGCAATAAGCTATTTCTCATTGGCAATGGAATAAAATACAGGGAATATATTTGTGTTTCAATTCCCAATATGAACAGCTGTTCACTTTGACTTTAGCCTGTATGAGTTATGTTTAGAACATGATGTTATCTGTTCTGACATACAGTGTGAAAGCATTTGTAAATTTGACTGTAAAWTTACATTGTTTTGGTCTTGGTTGACCTTGTGTGTAAAAGAAGGTCAAGCATTTTAAATTGTTGTTACCTGTATGCATTTTGTATCAAAGCAACAAGAAATGTGTTAATTGTATAGCCTACAAAGGTGGATGTTGTGCTAACTGTTTTAAGGGTTTAGGCAACTTGTTAAATGTATTGAAAAACCTGTCATTGCGATTGTAAAAAACTGTAAATTGCAAAATGAATACAAATGGTACCAGTTTTACATGTGCATTATCATGTCTATATACTGTAACTAACACTAGTAAGTTTGAAAGTTCTTGGGTTTTTTTTGTGGTAACAATTAGTCAGCTGGTTACAGTATTATGATTAGGCATGTGCTAAGTTAACCACTGAGTGGTGAAACATTAAATTATTTTTTACCAATTCTTTTGTTTGTTTTTAATTGTAAGTTAATGTTACTGTACAGTACAATCAGTTTTGAAAGCCATTATTTTTACTATGGAGTGTTCAGTGTTTAACAGTAGTTGCCTTTAAATTTTGGAGACATCAGTTAATTATATTTGATAAATAAAGACCACTATGTTTGTTTATGGAAGAATTATCTTGTTAATTATATACACTTTGCTTTAACTGGGTTTTTTCAGAAGCATGCCACCTCAGAAACATTTGAGGAAAACAAGAACATCAACAAAGAACTGCAGGAGAAGATTCCAGAATCTCCATCAGCACCACATAATCAGTCTTGAAAGCACCAGCTCACAACCAAGCTCAAGCCCAACTCTCAACCTTCAGACAGTTGGGAATGGAGTAGCTGAATGGCGCTTAGGTAAACCTCAAATGTTTTAAATATATGTTTACTGTTCCTTTAGATACTAAGCAACTGCAGGAGCTGCAGATTTTGGACAAACGTGTTGGACATCTACCACAAGAAAAGACTGTTGTAGCTGGTGAGAAAAAACTTTTCCAGGCATTGACCTGTTTCCGTACCGCTTACATACACCAAGCAACTAATGTTCCTTTCAAAATGGAAAAAAAAAAAAAAATATTGTCACAATTCTGTTGCCGTTTATAACTCATGTATATACTTGAGCAGTGTGACACTTAATAGCTTTGTCAGGTTGTGTGACATTTTGTATCTGTAAGAGAATGACAGACTCAACAGTCAAGATAGAGCAAAAACCCGAACGGGCGTTTTATGATCAGTTTTGATAAATGGAGCACTGGAACGAGAAACCGGGTTGGCTTAGCTGTGAGGTTGGAGCTGGTGGACGAGAGAGGACTAACAGGGGAAACACAGAACGAGGAGCAGACACTGGACTTGAGATGAGATGGTGGAGCTGGTAGTTGAGACGAAACTACTCGCGGAGATGAGCAAAGGTTGGCGAGGTGTGTAGCGGAGTCTGTATTCCATTGGTGAAGTCAGACACTGAGTAAGGGGAAGTGAGGTGTATTTGAGGTGTGCTGTTGATAAGAATCAGATGTGCGTGTGATCAGAACTCTGGTGATTGGGAACGTAGATTGAGGGTGGAGCCTGGTGTTTCCGTGAAAGTATCATTTAGTGTTTTGTTCTGTTATATTGTGTGAATTGTAAATTTATTACACAAAATAATTGTATATTATATTTTGCACATTTAAGTTTCTTTCACTTATGTATTTATTTTTACATATGGGCTTGCTTTACATATTAGTGGTAATAGTAAACTGTAATATTTTTAATATTATTAACCTACTGATTTGAATGTTGTGGTGGACAGAGGTCAGTATGGACACTGACTGGTCTCAGGTGGTGCTGGTTGTGGCTCATCACTGTATGCTGTTAATTGAGGATTTTTTAAATGTTTAAAAGTACAATATTTCTCATTTGTATTTCATACATCTCATTTATATGTGGCTTTAATCTCATTATGGTGTTATACACACGTGGACAAAATTGTTGGTACCCTTCGGTCAATGAAAGAAAAACTCACAATGGTCACATAAATAACTTTAATCTAACAAAAGTAATAATTTAAAAAAATTCTTTGAATGTTAACCAATGAAAGTCAGACGTTGCTTTTCAACCATGCTTCAACAGAATTATTTTAAAAAATAAACTCATGGAACAGGCCTGGACAAAAATGATGGTACCCCTA
>QMIH01002186.1:48931-79691 GCA_003987875.1 Clarias batrachus
GAGACACATGATAGTGGGGAAAAGCGGTATCCTGAGTTCACAGCCGGCTATGACTTGCTAGTGTTGCTATCACTGATGTGAGTGCAAATATATCACCTCTCCCCCTTACCCCTGAGAGCATGGCCCATCAGATGTGTGAAAAGATCACCTTTGGTTTGTTTTAAGGCAGTTTTACTTTATTATTTATATACTGAGAGATTACATGAAAAGGTACAAAAGGAAATCGTTACTCGCTTCACTTGGCATAATTAGCCTAAAAGCTAACAATTTAGTTATAGCCATCTTTAGGATGTAGTAACTGTGACACAATTTATATATTTACATTATACTAATTAATCTGTTTTCTTTTACTTATTTTACCGGAGATTAGCGAGTTGAATTAAGCTAGTCAGAATTTAGGAAATGTAGCTTGGCCTTGATAACATAGTTAGTGTTTCAAYGTTCTGTTAAATAAAATGATTACTGTTTATCACTGTGAGAGTGATAGAGAGGGGAGGCACTGACAGCAGTGTGCAAGAAAGAGCAATAAATAGCTGATTAAAACAGCCACTTGAATGTTCGAGGGTCCCTCAAATACCTTGTGGTGCCATAAGGAGCTCACATATGTGAGGACACTTTTTGCCCTACAATTCATAAACTGATGTTAACGAACTGGGGCCTGATCTTGCAGAAAGTAAGAGGATCAGTTGACTGCTTCTGTAATTTTATGAGAAGAAAAACTTTATTATAAATTTGTTCCCCTCAGGCAATTCAAATTACATTTCTGTTCTGCATTTAGATTTTTAYACAGCCACCACTCCCACAAGACATTGGAATCAGTTCTTCTGACACATGAAAAGATGGTCTTCAGGATTACATTGCCACCTCACAGCAGCTGCAATATGCCCAGGAACCGCAACCAGTCATGACTCAAGAGCACGACAGAAAAAATAAACTTATATTTATTTTGATCCAAAGCAGAGACATTAAACATAAGAGTATCTGCATCTGGGCTTATTGTCAATCTCGCCAAAATTCGCCAAAAAGGCAAATGTATACCCCAGAACTGGAATCTGGTTTATGTGGTATTATAAAGGTAAATATGGAGCACAATTTGCACCACAGTCAGAAACTCTCATCTCAGTAGTACAGAAACTTCAGAGGATCAGAGTGCACCTGGACTGGGACAGGGGACAACTGTCATTCTCTGACCCTCTCACTAACACAAACATACACACATTCACACACACACATTTACTGAAAAACTACTGCCATTCCTAGGAGTTATTGGTTCTCTAACTATCCTTCCACTTAAGTGCTCAGAGATTTCTACAAACAGTTTTGTCCTGGAGCCTCCAATAATGCAATTCCATATAACTTAAAATATCTACTGTTATATTGAACTTCCAGGTGCCTACTACTCAGTATGACTGCAAATCAAATGCTGTCAGTTATCACCCAAATGAAGATGGTTTCCCTGTTGAGGTTTATTTCTATTACCATTTCTGTGAGTTTTTCCTTGCCACCGTCGCCCGCGGCTTCTGATCATTGTGATTTGTACATATTTTTTCACACAATTCATACTAATTTCCCTAATTTTTCTTTTGATTCTGTAAAGCTGATTTGTGACGATGACTACTGTTAAAATGTTATATAAATAGAATTTAATTTAATAGAATTTTCTGCTTTATTAATAAAAGATTGCAGATTAAAAGATTCATATCCTTTGTGAAACAGATTTTTACAGTGTTATGGAAGCACTGAACAGTTTATTGTGAAAAGTGTGAAAATGTTGTGGAAGTTATTTCAGCTCATCATTGTCCATTAAATCCAAATAATGTGGAAAATGGAAATACTGATACTCTAAACCAGAATATAAAAAAAATTATACATCTTGAAAATCTACATTCTGAAATAAACTTAAGTGATTTTGAGTTAAAATATTCACTTACTGTGCTGAAATAGAGTTCAAATAATGTGATAATGTGTGATTAAGTACACAGCAGAGGCAAAGTGGTGTAGTGCACTGTGGCCTCGCACCTCCAGGGCTGTGGCATCGATTCCCACCTCTGGGTCTGTGCACGTAGAGTTTGCATGCTCTCTCTGGTGCGGTTCCTTCGGGTACTCTGGTCTCCTCCCACAGAGCAAAGACATGCAGATCAGGTTCATTTTCATTCCCAAATTGCCCGTACTGTGTGCGTGTTCTGTGATGAGTTGGCACCCTGTTCAGGTTGTACAACGCCTCATGCCCCAAGTGTCCTGGGATAGGCTCCCAGGAGTAGTAGTAGTTTGTGCGAGCACTGATGGGATGTTACAGTACTTAACTCTTCGTCATCACAGCAGTATTTMTTGGGCCAAAAAGAAAAGTCGATATTTGGGCTAATTTTTATGAGGCGTTGTATATGGCTTACTCGTACGACTACTAACTGCTCAAACACACACACAAACTTGAGTATTTGAGGGGAATATTAATATCAGAGGGGAAACAGTGTGGGCACACAAAAATACTACAAACCTGAACAGATGCATCAAAGAATACCATAAAAATCACCCAGTTCACACAGCCTCTCTTTGGTAATTATGTTACCACATGTTAACATAATTATGTTGTGATGCATTTAATTTTATAAAATGCATCACAACATATGAAAAGTGGTGAGCAATAGGTTAATAGGTTAGCAAATGATTGTGACCCATAGGAACTACAACAGTCCGGTGTGTAAATTCATATAAAAAAAAAAAAAATCAAAACAATGTCCATACTGCTCCTATTGTTTTATAGTTTAAAAAATATGGACGTGCAGCAGTTGTTGTGACGTTTAAAAATGAATATAATTAGCTGAAAATATCAGTTGAAAAAATACATTTAAAAATTATAGGATAATTATTCAGTTAAAAACTTTAAAGGGGTTTTGGCTAGACTAGATTGACTGTAGGGTTAATTAATAATAATCTTATTGCTAAAATGTTACTTTCTTATTGACTAAAAACAGAGATTTTTATCTGCGGTTTTGGCTCTTCGTCCACATGCAAATGCAGTTTTGGTCGTTAAAAACTGAGCTTTTGGAAAACTCTGCCCAAAGTGAAGATTTTCCAGAATTTCAGTGGTGCTGTGTAGACGGGGGAAACTGAGATTTTGGCTTGTTGTGTGCCTTGTGTGCCGATGATGTCATTCTCTGTGTGCTAGTCTCCTAGATTTGACATCAGCTTTGTTTATGAGGATATTTGTGCAATAGTGGACTTACGTACAGTAAACCAGTTCAATAGAAGTACAGTATGTTCATTTTGTTAGACCAGACTGATGTGGTGACTCCCAGTTCCATCTTTTTCTCCCTCTTATCTCATATTTATTCATGTCTGGGTAGGCCACCAAGAATCATATTCTCTTTTTTTTYCTTTTTTTGGAAGTATGGTTTGTTCCTCTTTTACTCACCAGACTATTGACTACTGCTGGTGAGGACTTAATTTTCCTTTGGAGATGAAATTTACGAAAGCTTATTTTTATATTTTGGATATCTGCCTGCAATTTCTGTATTTTTCCATTCTTGTTAAAGTTCCTCAATTTCTTGCACTCTGTGTGTATGGGTCGTTGTTCGGTTGCACTTCACATACTTTTTGCTTGATTAACGTTAGATATGAGTATACAGCTACAAAATAAGATGAAAAGGAGTGAGTATTATATAGTATATATAGTATTATTATTATAGTATATTGTTTTACTCGTTATTATTTGTATTAGTATTATTATTTCACTTATTGCTTTGTTTCCTATCCATGTTTTCTTCCTGTATGTTCCTCACTTCCCCAATTTGTTGTGCAGGCGGCTTTTCTTCTATTGCAATGAGCCGATAAAGGCCTCTTGAACAGTAAGGTCTAATATCTAATATAATCTAATATAAAAGAGCATAAATAACACCTGTGGAGATGCTTATGTACATACTGTTTATATATATTTAAATGTGTAAACAATCCTCAATCCAGAGTGTCWTTACCCAGATAACACTACTTTGTTGGCCTAGCATCGGCAAAATTTAGTGTTAGTGTTCCAAACATTGGCTCAATGGTGTTCCAACCCCAGTGCATATGTTGGGCCCATGTTGGCCTTAGTGGTTGGCCCAATATCATTTTGTCCATTGGACCACTGTATGGAAGCAAATTAGCATCATAATTACTTGAATTATATCAGCCTTTGAAAAATACATTTTGAAATTTAATCACTGTTGAATTGTTAATTTTGAAATTTAAATACTACTGAATTTATTAAACTGAAATATTTGACTTTAAAAAGCAGCATCTTTRAATTAAGTGCTCTGAATGACACACTAAATTTTCAACAATCCATTTCAACTGTGATATTCAGATAGAAAATTCAAGCTTGGAAATTCAAGYACAAATTCAATACAGGAAAAGCCATCGAACTAGAACGGAATCCGTTCGTCAGTCACGGGAAGCGGACGTCTTTGATACCGGCTCCCAGTGAGTCTCGCTACATGGCGGAGGGCAGCGGCTCGGTAAGTGCACCGGCAGTGTGTTACACTAATTATATATTGTCAGATATTTTAGTCATTTTACGGTGATAAAGGAATTTAGTCAAAGTTTAGTTAAAGTGGGGCTAGTGAGCATGAGACACAGACTGATGTTTGTTACACACGCACGAGAGAGAGAGAGAGAGAGAGAGATACACAGTGGTGGCCAAAAGTATTAAGCCAGCACGTGCCATGTATTAGTTCTCTCTCTGTACAGAACAGGTGACGTCACCAGCTAATTCAGGTCCGGCTGAAGAGTTGTGTTAATTAAAATCAGCTGCTTTAGTTAATTGATGGAACAAATACGTGGCAGGACTTGCACTTTCTGAAGGCAGGATGTCCACCTCATTACCATGTGCCTAAAACTCTCAAGTGAATTGTGAACTTCTGTGTAAAATGTGTGTACATGATGTTCATGTTCATACACATCCTGCTTTATTTTGTGTTTGCATGCAGGTGTGTACAGCGCACATGTACTGTTTATTATAACACACATTTGTAACACACAAAGTCTCATTAGAGAGGCAAAAGAAAGTCTCATTAGAGAGAGTAAAGATCCATTTTCTCTTTACTGTGTGTCTCTATCAGCCTGCACATTGGGTGAGCGTGCATCATTTGACACTGTGCACTTTCACAGAGGAGTTTTACTGTGTAAGATGAGAAAAGGGAGATGGGAGGGGCTAATTCTACATTCACGGAAGTTCCTAGCTGTCAGGATTTATTTTTACTTTTTTTTAAGTTAAAAAAAGGTTAATTTGTTTTGTTTTATATTAATTATTTTTATGTATTTATTTTTTGGGGCTGTGGAACGAATAATTTGAGTTTCCATTATTTCTTATGGGACAATATGATTTGKATTACGAGCTTTGAAATGCGAGTCCGTTAAATAACAAATTGMTTTATATTTATTTAAAATTCAAATATGTTTTGTGGCTCCAGGCAAATTGTATTGTTGGGAGATGGGTCAAAATGACTCGTTTGGTCGCAAAATTTGCAGATGCCTGGACTAAGAAAAACACTAACATACGCAAGATGGGGTCCTTCAGGACCAAGTTAGAGAACCACTGAACAAGAAATGTAGAAATAATCAAAGTGCAAACAGGCATAAATAAGTGTATTTCAGTAAATTACACGGAACTGTAACTATACTATATAAAAAATGCAAGATATTTAAAGGTGTATTATGAAATATGCTTTCAATATTATTTTAATGAAAATTGTGAGCATGTTACTAATTATTATATTTTTAAAAATTCAAAATTGATTTGCAACAAATAGTAAAATGAAGAAAATAAATAGATGTTACAAAAAAGGACGGTTTTATATATTTATATTACAAGAGTGACAATCTCCTCTTTTTTTCATTCAATAATTTTACAAATTAACACAAAGGTAGATATGGTGTATTAGCGTTTTAAAATATTACTGAGGGTCACATTCAGACAAGAGACCTTTAAATKAAAAAGCAAGGCACTGGCAATGGCACTATAATTCTGCAAAATACAGGTGGAATAAACAGGTACTACAGTACTGTTAACAAAGAAAAATATTCTGTAACGTAAAAGTTATGCTTAGTTTTCATATAAAATGTGGATACTTGTTTAAATTCAATAATATTAGTGCATAATATTTCACTTGCCTACTTAACATAAATGTAAGATCTCGCTCTCTCTCTCTGTCTCTCTTTGGGTGTGTGTGACATGTAAAAAAAGGAAAGAAAGGCAMATACTGTAATAACACATATTACATACAACACATGAGTGACTTTAACAGATTACAGTAATTAAAATGTAGAAGATCTAGGTCTTCTTAATAATTGGTTAAACTAATACCAACAATTCTATGTTTACTCACTGTTCAAAAGTGCATTCTATAAAATTAGTTCTGTTACAGTTGAATGAGTTTGACATCTAAATGATTTCTCTACTGTATGTGTTCACAAAGCTCCGGTCCAACATGTTAAAGATGAGTGTGGGTATAAACTGAGTGACAGGAGGCACATCCAAGTGCAAACAAGAAATCCAGATTCGAAGTCAGATGTCTAAACCAGCGTTCCCAGCAACCTAAACTTGTTTGCTACGCCCAAAGCGAAATCTAATGAATTTATTTTTAAACAGGTTAAACGTGTCTTAAAACTCCTCCTATTAAGGAACTAATGAGTCTCCAAAGMCTGCAGTCTTTCTGCAGCAGTGTTCTGCTCTGGTGAGGTTAGATTTTTTTTCATGATTTGATCTTTTTTCTTTTTTCTCTTTTTCAGCACTGCGAAATACTGTGTTAATACTAACTGAAAATGCACATCCATCTGTTTAACTTGAAACARCCCTGAAGGTGTTAAGGGGGGTCATTAGTTTTAGCGCAAGTACGCTCTCACATTTTGACTGAAGAAAACAGTTGGTAAATAAAATGGCTTCTAAGTTTTCAGAGAAGGATTTCTCCTGTCCTGTGTGCTGTGCAATCTTCAAGGAACCTGTTCTACTCTGCAGTCACAGTGTGTGTAAAGTGTGTTTGCAGCAGTTGTGGGAGGCCAAAGGATCCAGAGAATGTYCTGTTTGTAGGAGAAAGTCATGTCTGCAGCAGAGATCTTCATCAGTGCCTGAAACAGTCTGCAGTCTGCACAGTGAGAAACTCAAACTCTTCTGTCTGGATGATCAACAGGCTGTATGTTTGGTGTGTCGGGATTCAAGAAAACACGCAAAACATAAATTGTGCCCCATTGAAGAAGCGGTAACAGCCTGTAAGGTATACGGTCATGTGTGATTAAGATAAAAAAGAAAGAACAGTACTCTACCTAAAACATCTAGTGTAGTGGGTTGAAAATGTTGATAAACTAACAAATAAAATGAGTTAGTGGGTGTGCAGGTTTTTATTGCAACCAAGCAGATGCCACTCTCTTCTATTGAAAGTCAAGTAGTGATCTGAATTAATGATGTATAAATAATAGATGAAACTCAGAGTCTCCAGGCAGTGTGTTGATTTGTTTCAGGAGAAGCTCAAAACTGCACTGAAGCCCCAACAGGAGAAACTGAAGATCTTTAATGACTGTAAACTGAACTGGAGTCAGACTGCAGAATATATAAAGGTTAGAATCAATAACATGTATAAATATATTTGTCATTACTGTATAATTAGTTACATTTCCTTTAAACTGCAGATTCAGGCCCAACACACAGAGCTTCAGATTAAGGAGGAGTTTGAGAAGCTTCACCAGTTCCTACGAGATGAAGAGGCAGCCAGGATCGCTGCACTGAGAGAGGAAGAGGAACAGAAGAGTCAGATGATGAAGGAGAAGATTGAGAAGCTGAGCAGAAACATATCATCTCTTTCAGACACAATCAGAGCCATAGAAGAGGAGATGAGAGCTGAAGACGTCTCGTTCTTACAAGTGAGGATCATTTAGTCAGTATTTATACTGTGTGAAAGTAAAACTTCTTTCATCAACAGAAACGTCACATTTCAGTGGTGTAAAAATGTAAATCATATCCACTGATGTTTGCTTTGTTGTTTTACAGAACTACAAGGTCACAGTGAAGAGGTGAGTGATATGATTCCTGTCTCTCTTGTTCTCTGTGTTTCTGAATTCAAACCCACAGCAACACTGACTCCTGAATGTTTTTRCAGAGCCCAGTGTACACTGCAGCATCCAGAGGAGCTTTCAGGAGCACTGATCCATGTGGCAAAACATCTGGCCAACCTCAAGTTCAGAGTCTGGGAGAAGATGCAGCACATAGTCCAATACTGTAAGACTTTTTTTGCCTTTCTGTGTGTGTGTGTGTGTGTGTGTGTGTGTGTGTGTGTGTGTGTGTGTGTGTGAGATAACAACAGATACTGTATCTCCATGTGCTCCAGTGCTCCATGTGTCTAGCCATGTGCATCTAAACATAAGTTGCATATACCTTTCATTGTAAAAAAAAACACACACGCACAAAAAAACATGAAATTATTTTGAAAGGCTTCTAGAGCTGACCAACTCTTTAGTTTTTTAAGTGCAAGCAGAGGAAAAGATTGAAAAAAAATAGTATTGCAGCAACTCACAAAAGTTAGAGTGATTTTTTATAAAGCTGTTTACATTTTAATTCAAAGGGGACAAGTCATTTTGTTAAGATATATGTGTTTTCAGTTTTGTAATTGATTGTAATTTTTGTTTGTGTGTGTCTTTTCAGCACCTGTAACTCTRGACCCCAACACTGTTCATCCGAATCTCATTGTATCTGATGATCTGACCAGTGTGAGACGCAGTGATGAGAAACAGAACCTTCCTGATAATCCAGAGAGATTTGATAAATGGGAGTGTATCTTGGGCTCTGAGGGCTTTAACTCGGGGACACACTGCTGGGATGTTGATGTTGGCTACTGTAGAGACTGGTCATTGGGTTTGATGACAGAATCTGCTCAGAGGAAGGGGAAGATGTACTCCAGAAGTGGAATCTGGTGTGTGAATTATTATGATGGTGAATATGGAGCAGGTTCTACACMACAGCCAGACACTCCGCTCTCAGTAGCACAGAAACTCCGGAGGATCAGAGTGAAGCTGGACTGGGGCAGAGGAAAGCTGACATTCTYCGACCCTCTCACGAACACACACATGCACACTTTCACACACAGATTTACTGACCGATTACTGCCATTTATAGGTGTTTTTGGTAAAGAATCACCTCTAAAGATTTTCCCACTTCAGTGCTCTACGAAAGTGAATAAGATCAGTTAGAGCTGATATTTCATTCCAGTTTATTACTTAAACACTGCAGTTTTCAGAATATTTATATTCTTTGTGAAAGTTTTTAAGAAGCATGGAACAATTCATAGGGAAAAGTTTTATGGAAAATGCTATAGCATTATTACGATTCAAGTCAATGTAATGTGAAAACTGTCAATATTAACAGAATATTTTAGTACATAAAATAATATTAATCAATTTATGAGTCATACAATTCCAAGGGGTTCACTGAAATAAAGAGATTATTATTATTATTATTATTATTATTATTATTATTATTATTGATAACGGTCTTCTACAAACAAATAAACCATTCAAAAAATAAGAATTCATTTTGTGTCTACAGACAGATTTAATCATGATTAGGGATGTGTTTACATTATTACACTGAGTAAGTTGAAAAGACAAAACGAGTGAGACATCATTATTGTTGCTATCATGATTTAAGCCCACGTTCTGTTTAACTACATTATCATAAATGATTCACCTTTCACAGACACAGTTTAAGAAATAAACCTTTTACAGCCATTCACTCCATGTTGGAGAAACGTATAGCTAACCATCTTTTTCCCCCAATAACAGGTATAAAGGTGAAATGAGGGCATTCCTAACTTTTTACTCAACAGTATGTACAGTGGGGCAAAAAAGTATTTAGTTAGTTACCAATTGTGCAAGTTCTCCCACTTAAAAAGAGATGGCTGTAATTTTCATCATATGTATACTTCAACTATGAGAGACAAAATAAGAAAATCCAGAAAATCACATTGTAGGATTTTTAAATAATTTATTTGCAAATTATGGTGGAAAATAAGTATTTGCTCAATAACAAAATTTCATCTCAATACTTTGTTATATACCCTTTGTTGGCATATAAGTGTTCACAAGGTTTTCACACACTGTTGCTGGTATTTTGGCCCATTCCTCCATGCAGATCTCCTCTAGAGCAGGGATGTTTTGGGGCTGTTACGGACTTTCAATAAAGATTTTCTATGTAGTTGAGATCTGGAGACTGGCTAGGCCACTCCAGGACCTTGAAATGTTTCTTACGAAGCCACTCCTTTGTTGCCCGGGCATTGTGTTTGGCATCATTGTCATGCTGAAAGACCCAGCAACATTTCATCTCCAATGCCCTTGCTGATGGAAGGAGGTTGTTACTCAAAATCTCACGATACATAGCCATATTCATTCTTTCCTTTACACGGATCAGTCATCCTGGTCCCCTTGCAGAAAAACAGCCCCAAAGCATGATRTTTCCACCCCCATGCTTCAGAGTAAGTATGGTGTTGACCGTACACGATGAGATCTTGCATGGAGCCCCAGATCGAAGGAGATTATCAGTGATCTTGTATGTCTTCCATTTTCTAATAATTGCTCCCACAGTTGATTTTTTTCACACCAAGCTGCTTGCCTATTGCCGAGTCAGTTTTCCCAGCCTGGTGCAGGTCTAAAATTTTGTTAAGCTTTAACAGCTCTTTGGTCTTGGCCATAGTGGAGTTTGGAGTGTGGCTGTTTGAGGTTGTGAACAGGTGTCTTTTATACTGATAAATTCAAATAGATGCCATTTTTACAGGTAACAAGTGGAGGATAGAGGAAGAAGTGGAAGAAGAACTTACAGGTCTGTGAGAGCCAGAAATGTTGCTTGTTTGTAGGTGACCAAATACTTATTTTACAGAGGAATTCACAAATTAATTAATTAAAAATCCTACAATGTAATTTTCTGCATTTTTTTTTATTTTGTCTCTCATACTCGAGGTATAGCTATGATTAAAATTACATGCCTCTCTCATCTTTTTAAATGGGAGAACTTGCACAATTGGTGGCTGACTAAATATTTTTTTGCCCCACTGTATGTATTCACATAGCAACTGTTACATTTCACAGAGAGCAAATGTATTAATATTTTCCATGGACAGTTGGTCTCGCCAACTGCAGAAAGACCAAAGGATAACATACAAAGATCATATCTGAAAACAAGTCTTATTTAAAGATTTAAAAATTAAACAATTTTAAATTCCACTTCTCAGTTTTTTGCAAACTCACTTCAGATTCCCATACTGTAGGTCCTTCAAATCTAATTTCCTACAGTGTGCAAAACTGTACACAGTCTTCTTGTGCAGCATTGCATGAAATAACATTTTCAAATCAAAGAAAAATCCTTTTTTTTTTAAAGTATGATGCATATGGTCAAAAAAGAAAGTCATGCAGAAAATCAATGTGCTTTCTTTAGTCCTCTTTGGAGCTCTACAGTCTGCACTCTGTAAAAGTGCTCCTTTCTGCTTCAAGGCCAATCAGTGTCCTCTTCTGTGCAGTGATTGTCGAATGGCATGAGTGGGAGTGATTACTTTTGATGACAAGAAGCTTGGATAGCATCTTTCTCCACTGTGTTCAATTTGGAGAACATTACTTAATTGAGCTCCAGCTTTTATTGTGTTTTGTAATCCCACCACCACAGACAGCAGAGTAGAAGATCGCACTTGATAGAACAGATGCATAAAATTTTCATAGCAACTGATCCCAAATTCCACATGACCTCAGAAATGAAATTAATTTTGTATGCAGTATGTATAGGTTTATGTTTCACCTTGGTTTGCGGTTCATGTGACTACCAATGTACCTGTATAGTGTTTGTAATCGATAATAAATAATAACAGTTAACTACTAATTAACAATTATTTTCTATTCAATTCACACTTGAATCTGTAAATCTGTTACTATATCATCTTAAAATTCTCACTATTGAAGTATCACCTGCATAAACACAAGTTCTTCCATGTTAGACTAAAGCAGTGTACAGTATACCATTAAACCAACATCCTATGAGTTTAGACTTTGCACATTCTCTTTTGTACTTGTCACATCTTAAGTATGTTGTATAATCTTATATCTTATGACAGCAAGTCAATACTTGTCCACTTACAGATCCTAATATGAAGTTAACATGAATTAAGATGTACTGACCTGAGACTTTTTAACTTGTAAAATCTATACTGCTGCTAACTCAATCATTTGAACCTCAAGAGGACATCAACATTTCAATAATGATTTATAAGACTTATACAAACTGCTATCACCATCTAAAATACACATCTATGTAATACCATAATCCTTATTAAATTGATGAATTATATTTGTTATGAAAAGTTGCACGTGATCTGGAGCCCTCAGGGACTTCCTACAGTACATAGAGTTTTCATGTAATTGTGTTACTCTCTCCTTATGTACTGTAATGTTGTTAGATCAGGGTTCAGTTTCTTTCTATGTCTATCTTTATCTCTTTTTCTTTCAACTCTATATATGAAGCTTAAAAAAAGCAACAACAAAAAAACACATTTTATATAAGAGGTCATAGTAAATAGTAACATGTACATATAATAAGAGCAGAACGTCGGGACTGTTTATAAAATGACTGACAGGAGGAACAGCCAGTTATAACCATAGTTCTGAATTCCATACCAGGAGTCAGGTTTCCACACAGGTTTCTCAGCAACTTATAAACATGCTTGTACACTTGTGAACTTGTCAAAGCTTAATCTGATTATTTTTCTTTTTAAATTTTGTTCTAGATATCCTTCAGATTATCTGATTAAGCAAGGAATAAACTATTGACTAGTTATTGCATAGTTAAGTAAGTACTGTGTGCCTTTTCTGTAACAGGTTATAACCTGTCTTTAAAACTCCTGGTATTAAGGAAGTGTCGAGTCTGAGACGTTTGCAGTCTTCAGTGTTCTGCTCTTGTCTGGTTAGTTTTATTCTCAGTTTGCCTCTTAGCTAATTTTAAACAATGTAAAAGGAAGTGATTAGACACTGAATTGAAAAGGAATACGGATTTAAGATTCCTTTCTACTATGGTGAAAGTGAAACTCGGTCTGGAGAGAACAACAGCATCAAAGTAAAATGGCTTCGAATATTTCAGAGGAGGATTTGTCCTGTCCGTTGTGCTATGAAATTTTCAAGGATCCTGTTGTGCTCTTCTGCAGTCACAGTGTGTGTAAAGAATGTTTGCAGCGGTTCTGGGATACGAAAGGATCCAGAGAATGTCCTATTTGTAGGAGGACATCGTCTATGAGGAATCCTCCCACAAATCTGGTGTTAAAGAACCTTTGCGAGACCATGTTACAGGAGAGAAGTCCAAAATGTTCATCCGCGTCTGAAACAGGCTGCAATCTGCACAGTGAGAAACTCAAACTTTTTTGTCTGAATGATCAACAGCTTGTGTGTGTGGTGTGTCGGGATTCAAGAAAACACACCAACCACAAATTCTGCCCCATCGATGAGGCTGTAAAAGACTGTAAGGTAAATAATGTGAAACTGTAAAGTCATAATCCATGACAAATAAATGAAAACAAAATGTGTTCTACATAAAATATATTCAGTGTCAATGTAAAAATAAGGTATAATAGTTAAATAGTAATGCTTTTTGATTAGTTTGTTCATATGACAACTACTATAAAAATCTTTCTTATTTATATTTTGATATATTATATACAGATTTTCAGCATCTGAACCCGTCACCTGTAGAAACATGGGATGCTAGACAAAAGTAGTGTACACAAATAAAGAACCATAAAAAAACATTTTATAATTGTATTCTGCATTTTAAAAGGCCAAACAAACTTGCTTATAAAAGAGAACATAACTTTTAGAGTTACTGATCTATGGTAATTATGTGTAAAATACAGTGTCTTGCAAAAGTTGGGGTTTTGGGATTGGGATTTTATGTGACAGACCAACACAAAGTGGCACATAATTGTTGAAATGGAAAGAAAATGATAAATGGATTTCACTTTTTTTTTTTTTACTAATAAAAATCTGAAAAGCATGGTATGCATTTATATACAGCCCCCTTTAGTCTGATATCCCTAACTTAGGGGTTGGCAATATATAGCTCCGGAGCCGTATGTGGCTCTTACATCCCTCTACTGCTGTTCCCTGCAGATTTGAAAAATAAATAATGAGTACAGTGGAACCATGGATTACGAATTGTAATTCGTTCCAAAAGGGGGCTCGTATAGCAAAACATTTGTAAACTAAATCATATTTTCCCATAAGAAATGATGGAAATTCTAATTATTTGTTCCACAGCCCAAAAGAAATAAATACATAATAATAAATAATACAAAATATAAAGTAAAAATAAAACAAATTAACCTGCACTTTAAAAAAACCTGCCTTTCCCCATCTTCACAGTAAAACTCCACCTAAAGTGTAATGGTGTCAATTGACTCAACATGCAGGCATTTTTTCCCCCAACCTGCAGGCTGATACAGAGAAAGAGAGAAAATGGATCTTTAACCTTTCTAATGAGGCTTTCTTTTGCTTTACGCTCACGCACACGTGTATGTTATAATAAACAGAATACACACGCTGTACACACATACACATACAAACACAAAATAAAGTATGTTTACGCACACACGCATGGTCACAGTATTATAATAAACAGTACACATGCACACCAATGTTTATTATACCAGTGAGAGATTTGCACTAAGACCGAGCACGTGAGACGATTACTCACAATTCCGCTGCGCAAGAGAGAGAAAAACCGTTGGCTCAGTTGTGATCACATGTCGCTCCTCATCAAAACAAGAAGTGCATACATGATACATGATACTCGATACACGTAAACCAAGACTTTCATTTGTTTTCCAACTCAAAATGTATTAAAAATATTTGCTCGTCTTGCGGAACATTCTCACACCGCGTTACTCGCAATCCGAGGTTCCACTGTATTATTATTATTATATATCATTATAAAAATAATTTTATTTTAGTTCTTCAGGTTTTTTATGGAATTCTAAATTTGAAGATTATGGTGATCTTGTAACATTAAAATAAAACGAGTAATTTTTTTTTTGTTATTCAAAATAGACATCACCACCAATGTGTGACACCCACTGGCAATGGACTTATTGAGCTTTTCAAACTCCGCTTTTATTCAGGTTGACATTTTGGTTTGCTGCAGGTGGATAATTTAAGTTTAAATTGTTTTTGTTGTATGCAGAGATAAGATGTTGTTGTCTCTGTAGCAGTTCATTGATTTAAAAAATGCAAAACACTATAGTTATTTTTTATACATAGAATAAAGAATAAAAAAATAATATATGCAATATGTATATATGTAATATATGAGTTATTTTAATTTTAGATGTCAAAAGTACGGAGTCCCCTAGGGGTCATGTGGTAAATAAATAAACAAAAAAAAAAAACATGCACACTGATTACCAAACCTAGCTTCTGGGACCGTTTAATATTCAGTGCGCACGGTTTGGTAACTACAATTCACTGGAACAAATTGCCTTCAGAAGTCACCTAATAAATACAGTCCACCTGTGCGTATTTTAATATCAGTATAAATACAGTGGTTCTGTGAAGCCCTCAGAGGTTTGTTAGAGAACACTAATGAGCCCACGGAACACACCAGACAGGTCAGGGATAAAGCTGTGGTGAAGTTTAAAGCTGTGTTAGGTTATTTAAAAAAGATCCCAAGCTTTAAACATCTCATGGAGCACTGTTCAATCCATTATCCAAAAATGGTACCAAGACATGGTAGTCCACCTAGATTAACAGGCTGGGCAAGGAGATCATTTGAACCTCAAGAAGTCATCAACATTTCAATAATGATTTATAAGACTTATACAAACTGCTATCACCATCTAAAATACACATGTATGTAATAATACCATAATCCTCATTAAATTGATGAATTATATTTGTTACGAAAAGTTGCATGTGATCTGGAGCCGTCAGGGACTTCCTACAGTACATAGAGTTTTCATGTAATTGTGTTACTCTCTCCTTATGTAATCAGAAAAGCAGTCAAGAGGCCCATGGTAACTCTGGAGGAGCTGCAGAGATTCACAGCTGTCTACAGGACAACTATTAGTTGTGTATTTCACTGGCTTTTGTGGAAGATTGGCAAGTTGAAAGTCATTGTTAAAAGAAATCCATAAGAATTCCAATTTGCAACAAGCCATGCGAGAGACACAGAAAACATGTGGAAGAAGGTGCTCTGGTCAGATAAGACTAAAATGTGACTTTTTGGCCTAAATTTAAATGCTATGTGTGGTGGGAAAACTAACACTGCATGTTGGTGGCAGCGTCATGTTGTGGGGATGCTGTTCTTCTGCAGGGACAGAAAAGTTGGTTGTTGGTCAGAGTTGAAGGGAAGGAGCCAAATATAAGGACAATCTTAGAAGAAAACCTGTTAGACCCTGCAAAAGACGTGAGACTGGGGTGAAGGTTCACCTTCCAGCAGTACAGCGACCGTAAACATACAACCAGATCTACAATGAAATGGTTTAGACCAAAGAATATTCATGTGTTAAAATGTCCCAGTCCAGACATAAATCCAATTGAGAATTTGTGGCATGAAAAGTGTTGTTAGCTATTTTGCAAAGCTGGTAGAGACACAGCTCTAAAGACTTGCAGCTGTAACTGCAGCAAACGGTAGTTCTACAAAGTATTGACTCGGGGGGGGGGGGGGGGGGGCAAATACAACCACACGCCACACTTTTCAGATTTTTGTTTGTAAAAAGATTTAGAAAAAAAAATGTTTTTAAACATTTACAGTATCTTTTTCCTTCCAATTTACAATTGTGCCACGTCATGTCTATTACATTTTGCAAGTCACTGTAGTAGCTGAAACAATAAATCTCCATACAGTGTGTTGATTTGTTGTTTCAGGAGGAGCTCAAAAGTGCACTGAAGCCACTACAGGAGAGACTGAAGATCTTTGAAGACTTTAAACTGAACTGGAGTCAGACTGCAGAACATATTAAGGTTAAAATCAATATTATGTGTAACGATGCGGGTCGCGCGAGGGGCAGAGCCGCGCATAAACTGTTCAAAACGGGCAGTTCTGCAGGTTGCTACCACTCAGAGTTCTGAGCAGGGATATGGATACGGAGAGCCCGAATGGTGGCACTCATCGATTCAGGTGCCACGGGAAATTTTATTGACGGGAGGCTAGGTACAGCACTGGGTATTCCAGTTAGCCCGTTCCCTTCTGCCATCCCGTTGGTCTCCCTGGCCGGCCAGCCAATTGAGTTGGGGTGTGTGACGCAGAGGACAGCCCCAGTTATACTACGGCTCGGACGACACTCAGAGCGAATATCTTTTCTGGTAACCCGGGTGCCAGAACAAGGAGTAGTGCTGGGGTTCCCCTGGTTACAGCGTCACAACCCTCGTATTGACTGGCCGATTCATTCCATCTCGAACTGGGGATGTCAGTCAAAGGCAACAAGCAAAGGCGCGGCCATTTATACACGCGGTTGCCAGGCAACGCCGCCGTCAGGCAATCAGCCTAAACAAGTCGCACCTGAAGGCGTGTCTATTTAAAGGTCCTGATACCGGCGCACTTCATGCGTTCATTTAGGTAGCACCGGTAAAGTATGAGGGCCAAAGACAAAGAACAAAAGAAAATAAAAGAAATAAAAGACCGACAGACAGAAAGTGAAAGTGTGCTGTTCAGAGGGGCAAAGCTCCAGCCTCTGTCTGTTTAAGACGCCGGTGAAAGCGAGAGAGAGAAAATGAAAGAGAGAGCGGCACGCATCAGTTCAGCGCGCGTGCTCAGTTGTGCATAAAACACAGACCTCAGTAAGGGCGAAGGCCCAGAGAGGATAAAAGTTTACGGCGGAGCTCTGTTTACTTGGTGTTTACAGTTTTCATTTGTTTCCTTTTAAGTTTCTTAATTAATAAWTCCACTCTATCTCCAAATGGGTACGTATGACTAGCACTCACAGCCTCCTATTTCATTCACCCTCTCTGTAGCCCAGCATAAGGGCTCTTATCAATACAAAACATCGCGTGGCGCGGCTCTCCATACCGCACTACTGTAACATTATGGTTTTAGATTTTCCAACATCAGTCACATTTTATTTGATTTCCTTTTTACTGCAGATTCAGGCCCAACACACAGAGCAGCAGATTAAGAAGGAGTTTGAGTTGCTTCATCAGTTTTTACGAGATGAAGAGGCAGCCAGGATCGCTGTACTGAGAGAGGAAGAGGAGCAGAAGAGTCAGATGATGAAGGAGAAGATMGAGAMGCTGAGCAGAGAYATATCATCTCTTTCAGACACAATCAGAGSCATAGAAGAGGAGATGAGCGCTGAACACGTCTCGTTTTTACAAGTGAGGATCATTTAGTCAGTGTTTATACTGTGAGAAAGTAAAACTTCTTTCCATTATGAGAAACATCACATTTCAGTGGTGTAAAACTGTAAATCATATCCACTGATATTTGCTTTGTTGTTTTACAGAACTACAAGTCCACAGTGAAAAGGTGAGTGATATGATTCCTCTCTCTCTCTCTCTCTCTCTCGTTCTCTCTCGTTCTCTGTGTTTCTGAATCCAAACCCAGAGCAACACTGACTCCTGAATGTTTTTGCAGAGCCCAGTSYACACYGCAGCATCCAGAGGAGCTTTCAGGAGCACTGATCCATGTGGCAAAACATCTGGCCAACCTGAAGTTCAGAGTCTGGGAGAAGATGCAGCACAATGTCCAATACAGTAAGACTTTTCTTTCATTTATTTCACATTTCATTTATTTTTTACTGTAGAATAGAATAGAATAGAATAGAAAAGAATAGAATTAGTAGAATAAAGCTAAAAATTGAGATTACCAAACAAATGTTAATATTACACAAAGAAAAAACGTGTAAATACAAAATGCAGTTTTTAAATGCTGATTTCAAAAAGCAATACTATCTAGAATAAAGAAATTCAAGAAAAAATGTCTGCAAAGGATTAAATAGTCCATGATGAGAGCCATTATCCACAAATGAAAAAAACTTGGCAAGTAGTGAACCTTCCCAGGATTGGGCAGCCTACCAAATTACTCCAAGATCACAATGAGAACTCAACCAGAAGCTCATAAAAGAACCAAGAACAATATCTAAAGGGCCTTCAAGCCCCACACAGTCTTCATGATTTAACTATAAGAGTTAAGAAGGAGACAGGGGGAAAATGGCATCCATAGGAGAGTTCCAAGGCAAGTCTTACACTGGCCTATTTTACTATGCATGTTGAATAATATTGTCCTCATCAAGGGACAACAGCTGCATGCGTTTATCTTCTACTTGTTTCTGATTTTCTTTTTTTTTTTTTTTCTAAACCAGGCACCTAATGACCTAATCTTTTCTTATTTATTATTATTATTTGACAGGTAAAAAGACATTAACCAGCACCATTTAAGAGTCAGAAATAAATCATTTCATGGTATATTATCCTCAACAAATACTATTCTTAAAAATTCTGCACAAGACAGAAAAATGAAATATGCACATGAATCTAGTATAGTACAGTATATATTTACTGTATGATGAATGATCTATGCTTTATTCCGTGGGATTTTGTAGTGCGAGTGATTATACTAATTCCATTGCTGTACAAAGTTACAAAAAAAAACAGCTACCCTGGTTCATGAGTTACTACCAATGATGCAGTCTCTGTTCTCTGTTTTGGTAGAAACTGTTACAGACAGGCTGATGGAGTCCTGGGTTTTCCTTCTGCCCACTGACTGTTTGCTCATATGAATCACCTGGTCTTAATCTGACCAGTAATATTTCTCTTCTGTACAGTAKATTTTACTTAATTGATTCCCAAAACTATTGAACAAAGAGCTCCCAATTATGGCACATTTCCCTGTTTTACATGATGGTTGACGAGCCTAGTTTAAATTGTTATGAATATAGTTTACATTTTTCATTTTAGAACACACCGATAAGGGCAAGAAGCATATAATTTGGTTATATACTGTATGTTTAGTTATGCATTTTTGTGCCTTGATAACATAATGTTTAATGTTAGCCTAGTCTTACTGTATGTGTGTGTGTGTGTGTGTGTGTGTGTGTGTGTGTGTGTGTGTGTGTGTGTGTGTGTGTGTGTGTTTTCAGCGCCTGTAACTCTGGATCCCAATACCGCTAATCCTAAACTCTTTGTGTCTGATGATCTGACCAGCGTGAGACGCAGTGATGAGGAACAGAACCTTCCTGATAATCCAGAAAGATTTAATGAATGTGAATGTGTCCTAGGCTCTGAGGGCTTTGACACAGGGACACACTGCTGGGATGTTGAAGTTAAAGATGTTGCGTACTGGCTTGTGGGTGTGATGACAGAATCTGCTCAGAGGAAGGGAGAGATATACTCCAGAAGAGGGATCTGGTGTGTGGAGTATTTCCGTGGTCAATTTACAGCATGCTGTCCACCACAGACAGACACTTTCCTCTCAGTATCACAGAAACTCCAGAAGATCAGAGTGCAGCTGGACTGGGACAGTGGACAACTTTCATTCTCCGACCCTCTCACTAACACACACATACACACTTTCACACACACATTCACTGACAAATTATTGCCGTTCCTAAGGGCTATTGGTTCTCTAAAGCTTGTCCCACTTCAGTGCTCTATAAGAGTGAATCAGTCAGTTAGAATCCATTAATGAAATATGTTTTTAAGTTCATTATGAAAAGGATTTCAAGTTATTAATTAAGTCTATTTTGATGTACAATTTGAAATAAGTTATCTACAGTATATTAAATAAAGCACAGTTTTGTCTGTACATTGGTCCGAACTTGTTCTTTCATTTGCTTCACATTTCATACATTGGAGAATGTGAAACCAGTCTCAGAAAAAAATTTATGTCTGTGTGTCAGTCTGTTTGTCATTTTATATGTGTGATTCTGTGACAAAATCTGGCTGTACAAAATCTAATGAAATTTGGGCCTTAGTTAAGTTAAACTAGCGTCATAATAGAAATCAAAATATTAAGTATACAAACACCTGCATATTTTCACTGATGAAATAACAGCGCTGAAGTTGTATAAGTGTATTTTAACATGCTGAAGTTGTTTCAAGACAAAACGATTTCTCATCCGTGTTTCACTCTCCGATTACCAAATAGGGAGTACATTTGGTGGAAGACCAAAACTTACTATATTTGCACTTGTATAGCACTGTGCTGTGAATCTGGCATACTGTACTGTATGTGTGAAACTGTGCAGAGAAGCATATTAACTCTAAGTTTCCCTCCACCAGCAGTTTGTGGTTTTGCAGAGATCAGATTTGTTCGATAATCATTTATAATTGTTCATGCTACTATACCATCCTAGAGAGAAAGGTGAAGACATTGTAGAATTTAATGACATTTAATGACATTTTAGCCGTACTTAGGTATTCGCTTGAAGTTGTGAACTTGTGCCATAAATGAAATCAAAATGTTCAGTAGAAGTGAAATTATAWGCAGTTATGTGCCAGATTATGTCACAGCCAGTGCTGGGTGTAACGCGTTACAAAGTACTCGAATTACCTTTTGATGTAACGAGATCTAACGCATTAGGTCCGCCATTCAAGTACTTAGTTACTTAGTTTTTTTCAAAAATGTAATCCATTATTCATACAATTTATGTAATCCGTGAGCCAGACAGCAGTCATTCCCAATCCATTAGTGTGTGTGTGTGTGTGTGTGTGTGCGTGTGGGTGTGTGTGTGTGTGTGTGAGAAAGTTGTCCTACAAGCCCCGCCCCTGATAACCAGCCCCCTCTGTTATTCCTGCTGTTATACCCCTATCTCACCTGTGCGGTTTGACTATGTGAGGACTGACGTGCGGAAAGATGGAAACCTAATCACAGCGCCGAAACTCGCGGTGCATCATGTTGAACCGTACTTACAGCCACCGCGCGAAACCGCGTAGCTAAAATAGGAGTATTAGTAGTTAACAGATTAAAACTTCGGCCAAACTTCGCTGAGTGATGATGGTAGAATAATTATAAAGGTATTGACTAAAACAACATTCATGAGGAAGCACAAAGGAATTTTCATTTTCTGCAATGGAAAAGTACTCTAACTAGTTACTTTTATCAGAAAGTAACGCTGTAATGTAACTGATTACTTTTTGAAGACAGTAATTTTGTAATGTAATTAGTTACCTTAAAAAGTAACGTCCACCAAAACTGGTCACAGCATCTAGCTGTCACGAACTGGGGTTGTGCGAGGCATAAATGCGGAGGATCCAGGTTGTTCAGGGAAACGATTTATTATTATAACCAAACATAAACACAAAACAGGGAATTAAATGAAACAAAACACTTGATATGAAAACTGAAACAAAACCACGAATAAAAACATGAGACATATACTTTAAACTTATTGTAACAAATGCAAGACAAGACCTAGAACTCAAACACAACTTATATAATGAAACTAATTATCAACTTGGATCAGGTGCGCGCCCACGTGACCTGACCGAGTTGAAAACCGGGAAATGAAGTACAACATTGAAACTAAAAAAGAACTACACACAAAAAACACAGGGCGCTTTGGCGCCCTCTAGAGGTTATCCCTGACACTAGCTCCTTTAAATTGATTTATTTTTACTAATTAAGCGATTTTCCTTTGAGTGATTATACACATCACTCAACCGAGCCAGTCAAAGCAACAGTTTACCATGTATAGACCCAAAACTAGTCTCAGAACATTTTATCTTATGTTTGTCCAGTCAGATTTTGTCACATCACACAAAACTGGCTGAACTGTGATTAAGGAAATGTTGTCAGTACTTTTTTGCCTGAAGTTAAACCTGAACCATAAGAGAAATCAAAATGTTGAGTAAAAGTGGTGTTCTGAACAGTTATGTGCTGGATTTATGAATCTAGTTTAAAAATAAGCTACTAATATGTAACTTGCTCAATGAATGGATTACTTTTTTTAAATAACCACTGAAACAACAGCGCTAAGGTGGGGAATGAGCGCTAATGAGTAATTTAAATTTAATTTCTTTGTATTAATAAGTTGGCTAGAGCATTCTGCCATATAGAAGGACACAAAGACTTGTACATGCGCTTCAACCTTGAAATAATAATATCATTAATTACATCAAAGCTGGTCGACCTATTTTTAACTTTAACAGCTAGTTTAAATAAAATAATTAAAAAGTTGAATCAATTCAATGAAGATAGTCTTTGATCTGGGGAAACATAATGAGTGGGGCAGGTGTGGTTTGAAAGGTACTAAATCTCATTACCATATAATCGAGTGGGTGCAATACAGAACTTTCTGCCACTTCAGTACATAAGATTCTGAAGACGATTCTCATGTTTTTCACTTCATATAGGGTACATTCTTTAAGAGGTTAGAAATATCATTGACCAATGTTTGCTCTCTCTCTCTCTTACTCTGGTGAATGCTGAGAGGTGGTGTTGATCTCATGGCAGGGTTGGTCCCAGGGTTGGTGGCTCCCCTGAGCAGTGGAGCACATCCTCTCTCACTCCATAATAGACAWYGGTGACAATTAAATGACGTTCAAATAATTCTTTAGTGTATTTAAGTATTTTTTTCACTTTATGCAGYTTTCAATCCTCTCTGTCCAGCCATGTCATGCAACCAGTCAAATAATTAATATGGTTTGTGTTACATTTTAAAAAATAAATTGGCCCTTGTCACTTCTCTTGTAATCTCATGAACTTCTAAACACAGCCAATAAACTGTACATTTATTTATTAATTTATTTTAGATTTCTGCAGAAAACAAATATCTACAGACTTGCTCGTTAATATTATCAACTGCATGTTTGAGATACTGTTTATCAGTAACTACTATAGTTGAAAAGATTTTCAGAACGTACAGTACAAATTTTGTCTTTAAATTATGTTTTACAGTATGTGTGTAATGTTTTCAAATTCATCATCATCATCATATTATTATTATTATTATTATTATTATTATTATACTTTTGTAATTACAACTATCATATCTAAGAACAATAACAGACTATAAAGCACCAACATCCGGTATGACGAACGTGTACATGACTTGGGCAGACGAGCTGAACACATTCTATGCTCGCTTCAAGTCTGCAGCTAAAGACGCTAGCGATGCTAATGCTAGTGGCGCTAACGGCTGCAGACAGGAAGTCACTGCTAGCATCGGAAACGCGTTCATCATTTCCGAGCATGATGTGAAGAGAGCCTTCAGGAGAGTGAACACTAGGAAAGCAGCAGCACCAGGCAGCATCTCAGGTAGAGTCCTCAAAGCCTGCGCAGACCAACTAGCACCTGTGCTCACAGAGATATTCAACCTCTCTTTATCTCAGTCGGTGATCCCTATATGCTTTAAGGAGTCTATCATTGTTCCTGTTCCAAAGAAACCCATGCTTCCCTCAATGACTATCGACCTGTAGCCTTCACATCAGTGGTGATGAAGTTCTTTGAACCGCTGGTCAGAGACTTCATCATTTCTTCACTACCAGACACACTGGATCCAGTGCAATTTGCATACAGTCCGAACCGCTCTACGAATGATGCCATCTCTCATCTACTCCACACATCACTCACTCACCTGGACACTAGAAGGGGGAATTATGTTAAAATGCTTTTTGACGACTACAGCTCAGCATTTAATACAATAATTCCCTTCACGCTCACCACCAAGCTGGAGCACCTGGGACTCAGCTCATACCTGTGTCAGTGGATCTCCAACTTGAGATGAGACGGCCTACCTGAAGGAGATTGGAAATCTGGAGAACTGGTGCCAGAGGAAAAATCTCCTCCTGAACGTCAGCAAGACAAAGGAGTTGATAGTGGACTTTAGTACTAAGCAGGAGAGGAACTACCAGACCCCCACCATCAACAAGAGACTAGTGGAGAGAGTGGACAGCTTCCGATACCTCGGTGTTCACATCACGCAGGACCTGTCATGGTCCTGTCACATCAACACCGTGGTGAAAAAGGCTCGGCAGCGTCTCTACCACCTAAGACACCTGAGAGACTTTAGAGTGCCCTGTAAGGTGCTTAGGAACTTCTACTCCTGCACCATAGAGAGCATCCTGACGGGAAATATCTTAACCTGGTTCGGGAACAGCACAATGCAGGACAGGCGAGCCCGACAGAGGGTGGTTCGATCAGCTGAACGTATCATCTGTACTAAGCTCCCTGACCTTCAGACGATCTACAACAAGCGGTGTTGGACCAAGGCCAGGAAGATAGTGACAGACCTTAGACATCCAAGCAATGGACTGTTCTCTCTGTTGCGGTCAGGAAAGCGCTTCCCGCTCCCTGAAGGCCAACACAGAGAGACTGAGGAGAAGCTTCTTCCTGCAGGCTATACGGGCTGTCAATCACAACACCATATAGGACCTAACACTCACACAATGGCATATTTTGCACACCTCAGTACTGCAAACTTTTTAACTTTTACTTTTTACCAGGACCCACAATACGTTTACACATGGAACATTTGCACACTTGCACATTATCCTGCCAATAACTGAACACTACATTCTGGACTGCACTACATTACATTTCTATTATATTTCATTTACTATATATATTTTCTATTTTTATTAGATATTCTTTAACTTTTTTATATTTATCTTATTCTAATATTTTATTTTAATTTTTATTCTTATTGTTGTATATTATGTAAATAAGTGTATCTTTATTTTTAAATCTCTTTTTTCTTTTTTTGTTGTAATATTGTAGGTCAACAGCAATTTTTCCTGCTATGCCGCCAGTTTGTGTGGTCATGTGACTACATGTGGTTATTATTGTTACCACATGTGGTTAATGCTACATCTCATTGTCATGTGGTACACCCACCGTCTGCATTTCTGTAGCAAACATAAAGAATATCTAATGTGTAAGATAAATAGTAGATAAAGTAACGACTCAAGTGTAGCCAAATGTAGCGGAGTAAGAGTAGCGCTTCTTCTTCTACTCAATTAAAAATAAAAAGTATGGTGCAGTAAAACTACTCATAGAAGTTAATGTAAAATGGTATTACTCCACATTACCCCACACTGATATTCAATGTTATTCAAGTGTTATGAATGTTATAGCTGATTGCTCTATATTACAAAAAACTAAAGAAAAAGTCTAAACTGACAGAATTAACTTGTTTTTTTCTTTCTTTCCTTCTGTGTGTGTGAGTGTGTGTGTGTGTGTGTGTGTGTGTGTGTGTGTTTTCCTCTATTTGTTAATACCATAAATGAGGTGATACAGGATGAGTCACTCAATAGTGGCCCCAAATATTCTGTAATAACTTGTCAGGACAAAGCAATCTGAATGAAACAACATACAACGTACTCCTCTGTATATGGAGCTTTGAAATAAATATTACAGGTTATATTACTAAGACAGCGTATTATTATTATTATTATTATTATTATTATTATAACATTCTACACTGCATATTTACCTCATGCATATTTAAACATTTATTTCCATTAGCCACATGTTGAGGACTCTTTCTCAAACTCAGTTTGTAGATTTAAATGGTGACTATTCTGCATGTTCTCAAGTGGAGTTTTGTGTTCCACAGGGTTCGGTTTTAGGCCCACTGCTTTTTTTTTTGCTTTTTTCTCTTTACATGCTTCCTATGGGCAACATAACTCATAAATATGGTATTAGTTTATGTTGTTATGCTGATGACACACAGTTATACATTTCAGCAAAACCAGATGACAAAAACCAGCTTAATAAGTCAATGTGATTATAGATTCCAGGCTTTCTTTCGAAGCGCATTTTAAAATAACACTTTTGATGTATAAAGCATTAAATGGTCTGATGCTGCAGTAATGTATGTGAGTGAACTGCTAGTGTCTTACGATCTGCCATGCCTACTGTACATCTGTCATGATTCCCGTAATCAGAGGCGGACGCAAGTGCAGGATATAAGCTTTGCAGTCTTTATTTACAGTTCCAAAAGCTCCCAACCAAAAAATGCAAACCCAAAGAAACAAAAGGAAATGTTCACTATGAATGCCCAGGCAGGATCTGCAGGTGGGCATGCTTACCGAAAGAACTGAAAGACAAAGGTAAACAAAAAGGACTGAGACTTCTCAGCCTTGACCTTGGCTGTGGTCTATGTAGCACGATGGGCCCGGTACTGCAGATTCCACTCACGCCTGGGGAGAAAACACAGGTTTTTTCAGACTTACACAACGGTGGACGGACAGGGACCTACAGGGTCGACTGGTATAAATAAGATAACACAGGGGCGACATAGGTGAATTTTCCATTTCCTATTAATGTGACACATGTACACACAGACACACTAGGGTGAGACAAAGCAGCGGCTCAGTAATCTGGCGAGCCAGATCTTATCCCCTGGGACCGGGGTGGCACAGGTGTCACAGTTACCTCCCCCCCTCCTGACTGTAGGGACCCGCCAGACTGATGAGTTTGCCGGCGGGCGGGGTGGCCCGGCAGTCGCGGTGCTGGGCGATCCGGCCTTGCTCGATGGAAGTCTACAATGAGTTCCTGACTCAAGATGTCTCGGGCCGGGACTCAGCTCCGTTCCTCCGGACTGTACCCTTCCCAATCCACCAGATATTGGAGGAACCCCCCCCCCCCTCATCCGGGAGTCCAGTAGTTCTTTGACTCTGAACGCGAGGGTGCCCTCTATCTCCACAGCCCCAGGGAGCGAAGGTTCCGCTGTTCCTTCTAGTGGACCCCGGATCATTGGCCTAAGAAGAGAGACATGAAAGACAGGGTTAATTCGTAAATTATTGGGGAGCTTTAGTTTATAAGACAATGGGTTTATTTGAGATATGATGGGGAAGGGGCCAATATACCTGGGGGAAAGTTTTCGACAGGGGAGGTTAAGGTGGAGGTCCCATGTCGAGAGCCATACCCGATTGCCTATCTAGAGCGAGGACTTTCCCTTCGCCATCAATCATCATATTTTTTAAAACAGCGAACTGCACGGGAGATCTTTGCGTGTGCATCCTCCCATACTTTCACTCCACTCCCACCAACATACCCATGGTGGATGAGTGGTTTAAGGGAGCAGAGTCCCAGGGACAGAGCGGGGGTTGGTGACCTAGCATACATTGAAACGGCGTTAGGCCGGTTGCGAAGTGACATTGCGAATTCTGCGCATATTCCGCCCAGATTAAGCAGTCTGCCCATTCATGTTGTCGACTGCTACACTATGCTCTGAGGTATCTCCGAAGTTCTTGGACCGTCTGCTCAGCCTGCCCATTCGACTCGGGGTGATAGCCCGACGTTAGGCTAACAGTGGTCCCCAATTTCTGGAAGAAAACCTTCCAGACTCTGGCGATAAATTGGGGACCATGATCTGAAACAATATCCTCTGGGATACCATAGCAGCGAAACACTGTTTCGAATAGCGTATCTGCCACCTGGAGGGCTGACGGGAGAGAGCTAAATGGGATGAATCGACATCCTTTAGAGAATCCGTCTACCACCACAAGGATAGTTGTGTACCTTTTAGACACCGGCAGATCCGTAACGAAATCCATGGCTATGTGTGACCACGGTCTGTTAGGTGTTGGCAGGGGCATTAATTTTCCAACGGGCAAATGAGCCGGAGTCTTTGTTGTCGCACAGATCGCACAAGACAGAACTACTGTTTTTACGGTTTCCCACATTTTTGGCCACCAGAACTTCTGTTCTAGTAGTTTGTATGTACGTGCTACGTCGGGCTGTCCGGATGACATGCTAGAGTGTGCCTCTATTGTCACTCGTTCACAAAGTGCCTCCGGTTCGTATGTTCGCTCTGGAGGACAGCCCCAAGGCGCGGGGTTGGACCGCGCCCACTGAGCTATCTCCGACTCAATGTCCCATACGATCGGCACCACCACGAGCGACGAAGGTAAAATAGAATCAGGATTAGAAATTGGAACGCATCTGCTTTTGTATTTTTAGAGGCGGGGGCGATAAGTGATGTGAAAGTGAAAGTGCGTGAAAAACAGTGCCCATCGGGCTTGGCGAGGGTTACTTCTTTTGGCTTGTTGGATATATTCCAAATTACGGTGATCTGTGAGCACAGTGAATGGATATTTAGCTCCCTCCAGCTAGTGTTGCCACTCCTCCAACTGCAAACAGTTCTCTATTGCCGATATCGTAGTTGTGTCCTGAAGCCCCAAATGAACCGCCGATAGAAATTTGCGAACCCAAAAAAACTCTGTAGCGCCTTTACTGACCTGGGTTCCGGCCATTGCTGCACCACCGCGGCCTTGGCTGCCTCCATTTCGACCCCCTGTGGCCCGATGCGATAGCCGAGGAAYGAGATCTCCCACTTGGGGAGAAAACACACGAAAGTGGTTGTCATTACAAACACACGTTTTTTCAGAGTTACACAACGGTGGATGGACAGGGACCTACGGAGTTGACTGGTATAAATAAGATAACACAGGGGAGACACAGGTGAATTCCATTTCCTATTAATGTGACGCATGTACACACAGACACACTAGAGGGAGACAAAGCGGCGGCTCAGTAATTCAGATCTTATCCTCTGGTACCGGGGTGGCACAGGTGTCACAACATCGAACAAAAAATGCAGGCTGCTGGTCAGTACCGCATATTATGAAAACTACAGCAGAGGGCAGATCTTTTTCTTATGAAGCCTCAAAGTTATAGAATAGTCTTCCAATTAATGTTCGAAATAGACTCAGTGTTTAAGTCTAGGCTAAAAACCTCTTTATTTTTCCAAGCATTTTTGTAAATATGTTTGCCTTGGGTAAAGGAGCAGACCTGGCAGCCAGTCGCCTAACACACAGTATGACTGCAGATCAATCCCTGCTATTTGTTTTCACCCAAATGAGTATGGTTTCCCAATTGAGTCTGATTTCTCTCAAGGTTTTTTCCTATTGCCATCTCAGGGAGTTTTTCCTTGCCACTGTTGCCTTTGCCCTTGGCTTGCTCAAGCCAAGGGAAGTATCTTATCATTTTCACTTTTCACATTTCATAAAAACTTCCATAATTTACTTTGATTGTGTAAACCAGCTTTGCAACAATGACAACTGTTAAAATGCTATACAAATAAAACTTAATTGAATTGAAAAATAATATTGAAATAAAACAAAACTAAAATGTTTTACATTTAAACCAGTCGTTCTCATCCCTGCTTTTGAAGGATATGCACATTTTATCTTGGCAGCTAATTATGGGTGTGAGTGAGCAAAACACTAACATACAGTATTTATGGCGGTCGGAGGTGTCACGAACTCTTGGCAGTCCTGGTTGTTGTTAAAACCCCAAGGGCTACAAGAAGTCAGGCATAGGCGCAGAGGGATGTTTCAACTCAAAAGTCYTCTTTTAATTACATAATAAAACAAAACAATGAACAGAATAAACAAATCAAGTAAATGACACTCACTCAACGTAAAACTCACATGTACAGAAAACACCCGCAGGCTCTCACCATCACACACACGGGCTCCTCTAACAGGTAGCCACGCTTACACACACTCCTATGAGCGATCCACACACTCTGGCACTCTTAACAGGAAGCCACACTTACACACACGCTCCTATGAGCGACCCACACTCTCTGGCACTTTTAACAGGGAGCCACACTTACACACACGCTCCTATGAGCGACACACACACTCTCTCGCTTCTAACATCGATCCAGCCTTACGCTAGCTCCTGTGAGCGACACACACACGCTCTCGCTTCTAACAGCGACCCAGCCTGACGTTGGCTCCTGTGAGCGACCCACACACACTCTCGCTTCTAACAGCGACCCAGCCTTACGCTAGCTCCTGTGAGCGACACACACACGCTCTCGCTTCTAAC
>QMIH01002187.1:0-13176 GCA_003987875.1 Clarias batrachus
GCCTCCTTTTATCCCGGAAGAAATCAGTGCCAGATGAGAAACCGGTGTGTCGGCCAGGGGGGCGTGTGACGAGAGATGACAGCGTGGGAAACAAAACACGRCCGCGTGATGAGCAGCTTGACAGCGTGAGAACGGAAGTGTCAGAAGGCGGGTGCGCTCTCAGATCAGCGCGAGAGCGCGGAGAGCGTGACACACACACTTTCAGTAAAGACACAGCCAGGGGTTAGACTCATATCTTAGGAACTGATCTTAGAACTGAGTTGTTTTTACCATTTTGCTTAGAAAAGGCTGTGGGCTCCTACATTTATTCCATACTTCACAATTTCTACAGGAATTTTCTCTGGGTTTAATTTACCATACAGTACTATAACAGAAAAAAAGATGTAGCCTTATTGTTTAGCTGAGACCAAGATCATCACAGAGTGAGATTTTATTGTCATTCCTTAGAGCCGATTACTGCAGACACTTAATGATTACATTTCTCTTGAACTGTGCATCCCATCTGTAACAGAAAATCCTAAACCTGAACTCACATCAGACCTTAAAGGAGCCGCACTGACAGGGAACTCAGTGACTCTGACCTGTACAGTGAAGCTGCAGTCTGCAGGATGGAAGTTTTACTGGATTAAAGACACACAGAGCACTGAGACTGAGACTAAAACATTTCACTTCTTCATCAACTCAGTTAGAGTCTCTGATGGAGGTCAGTACAGGTGCAGAGCTGGAAGAGGAAACCCAGTCTACTACACTCACTACAGTGATGCACTCTGGGTAAATGTTACTGGTGAGTAAGAGACTGGACAGTGTAGAAGTGTTTTTCAGTAACACACAGTAAGGTATATTACTGTATATACACATGCCGAGAATAAATAATCTTCATAAGTATCATGCTTGAGTGTGAACCAGTGAAGACGAAGTTTGAAAATTAAAATTGAGTGAAGAAAAGAAAATTCTTCCAAATTTGAGGTTGGGTTAGGCCTGTATTTCCTAAAAAAAAATAAAAATAAAAAAAACTTCTGCTGCATGATTGGTTACAAGTATTCAGTCTCATCTATGATCGCGTAAAAAAAAAAAAAAAAACATCACCCCTTTCTCAGCCAGTGGAGGACCCAGTGGAATGTCTGAAGTAAAGGCTTGTGGGAGAGACACTTGCTCTTACAAAGTTGACCAATCACAAATGATAGGAATGTTACCTTCCTGGAAACTCATCAGTTCACCTAATGTTACCCTCATGGGGTCATGGGGCAAATATGCAGAAATAATATATGTTCAGTATTCCAACAATACAGACTCGATCAGATCAAGTGTTTATGTGGCTAATATTTACCTATTAAACGGATTATCAAACCAATCATTTACACCTTTTTTCATTCAGACTGAAAAGTCCTTACTATCAAGCGTGATTGTGACAGACTGTTCCAACTGAGTGATGCAGTTTCAATCTGATTAGACTATTATTGTTCCCAGTGGATAAAGTAATACTGAAGTAACTTACTTAATTATCATCATTTTTCGTATCTCATATACTCTGTGTATAGTTTAAACTATTATCTCCCTTAGATTCTACTACTATCTTTTTATTTAATTTTTTAACCTAAAGAAACGATAATATAATTTTGCCATGAATGTAAATATAATAACATTAATATATTTATTACCAGCTGAATCTCCTCCAGTGTCTCTGATCATCAGTCCCAGCAGAATTCAACACTTTACTGCTGACTCTCTCTCACTGAGCTGTGAGGACCAGAGAGACTCTACTGGATGGACAGTGAGAGGATACACACACAGTGAGACACTGTTAGATTGTTCATCAGTTTCAGGATCTATATGTCACATCAGCTCCCTCTCTACATCACACACTGGAGTTTACTGGTGTCAGTCTGAATCTGGAGGACGCAGTCATTCTCTCAACATCACAGTGCACAGTGAGTCATTTATCATCACTTCTAATCAGTAGTAGTTTAATACACAAACTTCAACCTAACACATGCTTTCCCCCCAAATGCCATTAGTTACTTTAACCAATCAGGTACATTAGTCTTTTCAGCTCATATAGTTCAGTTTTATTTTTCTCTGAATCACACTGCATAATTGTTATTGTTCACACATTCCTTCAGACAAACATCTTTAATATAGAAACTATAAAATATTGAAGAATCCTAACAAAGTATTGGTAAGGAACTTTGGAGTCTTTGGATCATACGAGGGTTATTCAAGTCAAACCTGGATAAAATTTCTGGTGAATAAAGGATTAAAACCATGAAAAATTCAAGCACAGTACAGTGATGAGACTCTTAGGGCATAATAAAATATTTATGCGGTGCAAATGTTTTAAAGAAGGACGTACATCCAAGAAATAAGGATCTCAGCCGAGGTGGCTTGGGGCCCAGTCCAGTCATACTTGTACACATTCAGCGAGTGGAACGTCTGCTCCTCGGAAATTGAAGTGTAACTTGTGAAATCTTGCATAATTTACAAAGATCTGTCTGTGGGAACTGTAAATGCAATCATTTACCAACACCTTTACAGGAACTTTGCTGGGAGTTATTGCCACATCCTCCATNGGATTGCTCGACGCATTCTTAACTGTATGCTACTCAATGAGAAATCTTCCCGTCTCACACACGAGGTCTTGACGACATTCATGGCGGAAGTTACTGCAGTGATGAATTCACGACCTCTCATCCCAGTGTCCTCTGACCCAGACTTCCCCTTTATTCTCACCCCAGCAACTCTTCTGACACAAAAGACAGGTGCAACACCTCCCCCAGTTGGAGACTTTGGGAATAACAAGTTGCTTAGGGAAGAATGGAAACAAGTACAGAGGTTAGCAGACATCTTCTGGACAAGGTGGAAAAAAGAATACCTTAGTACTTTGCAATCCCGACAGAAGTGGCAAGACAAAAAAAATGATCTAAAAGAAGGGGATATTGTCTTGGTAAAGAACATTCAAGTTGACAGAAATGAGTGGCCAATGGCAATCATTGTGAAAACTTTTCCAAGCAAAGATGGATTGGTGAGGAAGGTTGATGTTAAAGTAACTAAAGATGGTATTCAAAAAATTCTGTCACGTCCTATCTCGGAACTTATCCTTCTTCTGTCGCCAGACGACAAGTTATAATTTTGGGATTCTAAAAATCCCAGGCGGGGAGTGTGCAGGACTGAATTGATTTAGCCATTGAATTTGTTATTTGTCTATGCATATTTAAGTGAGGACTTTAATTTTGAAAAGCAGTCATATAGTTCGAGTAATAGGAAGTTCAGTTAGTACTGCAGTGAGTCAGCAGAATGTTGTAGCTGTTCTGAGTGAGGCTCATTCTAATCATCTTTCTTTGCTTCTGTTAGACACAATGTCTGTAAGTATATAATGTTGAGTATTTATTATGATGTATATAAGTATTTTATTTTGATACAGTTGTTTTTGTATACCTTTACAGTTTTACAGTTGAATCATAAACTTCAGAAACGACTTGATGTCTCCAGCGAGGTTTTTTGAGTCACTGTTTAACTTACTGGATAGTTAGTTGTAAGAATCTAACAAGGCCAGTACAGTAAAAAGACAGTAATACAACAGATTGGGAAGGACGCTTTAGAATTGTGTGGACGAAGATTTAAACATTTTGGAGACTCTAATTTGTGATTTTCCTGCTTATGCTCAAGCCACATATAAGCATGGCAGAAGGTCAGACAGACTTAGCAGATCTTAAAGGCAGAGGAGAAGATGTGCATTCCGTCAGCATACGTTCCTCCAAAGCAGCCAGTCGATCTTCAAGAGGATCTAGTCATCACTCAAGTGCCAGCATAGCTCTCTTTAAGGCAAAGGCGAAAGCGGAGGCTGCGCAAGCTAGAACAGCATACGCTAAGAGAGAAATAGAATTGAAAGTTGAACAGGCACGACTTCAAGCAACATTGGAGGCTCTACAGGAGGAGAAAGAAAAGGATGCCGCTTTAGCTGAAGCTCAGGTACTCGAGGAAGCATTTTTAGAAACTGAATGCAGTGCAGCTAGTAGAGTGTCAATTCCCGTTCCCATCGAAGACAGCCAAAGACGGACAATGGAATACGTGAAAACACAATCCAAACTCAGTAGTGGTACGCTGCCCCCCWGTGGAAGTAAGGAGATGCATCCACCACATACAGCTTCTCACTTAATCAGTCCAATTAAAATTGAGCAAGATTCTAAGAACTTACCAATCCATTCACAAAACATGGACTTTGGTGCAAACATGTTTCAAAACGCCACCCAAATGCCTTCTACTCCATATCATCACCAAATGCAGGGTAGACCTCCTGATCAAGGAGATTCCTTGTCCATTACGTACGATCTCGCAAAGTATCTAGCTCGTACACAGCTTGTGTCAGCAGGACTAACTACCTTTGACGACAAACCCATTAACTACTGGGCTTGGAAATCATCTTTCCAAGGTGCTATTTCTGGTCTTGATCTTAMCCCTGCAGAAGAACTGGATCTTTTAATTAAATACCTGGGTAGAGAATCTTCTGAGCATGCACGGAGACTGAAAGCGGTTCATATCAGAAACCCATCAGCTGCGCTGATGATGACATGGCATAGGCTTGAGGAAATATATGGGTGTCCAGAAGCAATTGAACAAGCACTCTTTGCTAAGCTTGAAAACTTCCCCAGATTGACAAACAAGGACCCACAAAAGCTTCGGGATTTAGGAGACATTCTCTCAGAACTGGAAGTTGCTAAGCTTGAGGGATATTTACCAGGTCTAGCATACTTAGACACTTCTAAGGGAGTAAGTCCTATTGTGGAGAAACTTCCATATAACATTCAAGAGAAGTGGATGACATTTGGATCCARATACAAGCAAGAATATCATGTTGCTTTTCCACCTTTCTCAGTGTTTGTGAATTTTGTACGTTCCGAAGCAAAAGCACGTAATGATCCAAGTTTCAGTACATTTCCTCATGCAAGATATGAGAGAGGGGAAAGATTCGAGAGACAGAGACAAATGCCAATATCTGTGCACAAGACTCAGGTTAATCTTTCAGCTAAAACACGAGCTGACCAGGAAAAGCTCTCAGTCAGCCTAAATAAAATTTGCCCAATACATGGAAAACCCCATCCTTTAAGAAGGTGCCGAGGGTTCAGAGAGAAACCTCTACAAGAAAGAATGCAGTTCTTGAAAGAGCAAGCCGTATGTTATCATTGCTGTTCTTCCACTGACCATCTTGCCAAAAATTGCACTGTGGAAGTTCAGTGTAAAGAATGCGGCAGTGACCGGCACCCCTCAGCCCTTCATCCAGGTCCTGCCCCCTGGAAATCTCAGGCATCTACCCCTACCTCAGAGTATGGCGGGGAGAAGGACAAAGCAGTTAGTCATGAGGTTACATCTGAGTGCACAGAAGTCTGCGGAGAAGGTTTGAGTGCACGTTCTTGTTCAAAAATTTGTTTAGTTTTCGTCTACCCAGCTGGGCACAAGGAGAAAGGAAAGAAGATGTATGCTATCCTAGATGAGCAAAGCAATCGCTCTTTGGTGAGAAAAGAATTCCTTGACATCTTTAACATCAAAGGGAGCCCGTTGCCCTACACCCTTAAGACATGTGCAGGGCTTTTAGAGACAGCAGGAAGAAGAATTCCAGATTTCATTGTGGAGTCCATTAATGGAAAGATATGTCTACCTCTCCCTACTCTTCTAGAATGTAACCAGATTCCAAATAATCGTACAGAGATTCCAACTCCTGATGTAGCATTTAATCATAGCCACTTGAGATGTATAGCACGGGAAATACCTCCTCTTGACTCCGATGCAGAGATCCTTCTATTATTAGGGAGAGACATTCTCCAAGTACATAAAGTGCGCGAACAAATTAATGGTCCAAACAACGCTCCTTTTGCTCAAAAACTGGACTTGGGTTGGGTAGTTGTTGGGGATGTATGCCTCAATGGAGCTCAYAGGTCAACTTCAGTTCATACCTTCAAGACKTTTGTCTTAGAAAATGGCCGTCACAGCTTTCTGAGACCATGCTACAGTCAAATTAAGGTAAAAGAGAAGTTGGATATCATACCACAATGGCAACAATCTTCAGGAACTGCTTACGAGGACTCCATTCTATTAACGCCTGAAGGGGAAGGAACTGGTCATTCAGTTTTTTCCTACACAATAAATGATCATAAGATTGCTCCATCTATGGAAGACACTAGATTTCTCCAAATCATGGACAAAGAGTTTTTTCAAGACAGCTGCAACAGTTGGGTTGCACCGCTACCTTTCCGTGAGCCCAGACAAAGTTTACCCAACAACAAGGATCATGCAATGAAACGCCTTCTCACGCTGCGACACACTTTGGACAAGCGACCACAAATGAAAGCACATTTTTTGGATTTTATGTACGACTTGCTAAAAAATGAGCATGCAGAGATTGCCCCACCTCTTCAGCCAGGTCAAGAAGTKTGGTACCTGCCACACTTTGGGGTGTATCACCCTAAGAAACCTTTCAAAATACGTGTTGTCTTTGATTCCAGCGCACAATACGAGGGAGTTTCACTGAACAACGTACTTCTTACAGGCCCTGATTTGAATAACACTCTGGTAGGGGTTCTGATGAGATTTCGTAAAGAGCCAGTGGCTATTACTGCTGATATACAGCACATGTTCCATTGTTTTCTGGTGAGAGAGGACCATAGGGATTATCTTAGATTCCTTTGGTATAAGAACAATGACCTCGACAGCGAAATTGTGGATCACAGAATGCGTGTGCATGTTTTCGGGAATAGCCCATCACCAGCAGTGGCTATCTATGGCCTACGGAGAGCAGCTCACGAACACGAGGAGAGTTTCGGCAGTGACACCAGAGAGGTGGTGGAAAAACAGTTTTATGTTGACGACATGCTGAAATCTTGTGTTACAGAGGCAGAAGCAATCAGCCTTCTCAAACGGACACAAGAGATGCTTGCAGTATCTAATCTAAGACTGCATAAGATTATCTCCAACTGTCCAAATGTGATTGAAGCCTTTCCTTTGGAAGATCGTGCCGAAGGCATTAAAGATCTACAGCTTTTCTCTAATGGCCTTCCCATCCTACGTAGTCTTGGTGTGTCTTGGAACGTGGCAGCAGACTCTTTCATGTTTCATGTTTCAGAAGATGACAAGCCTTTCACTCGTAGAGGGGTTTTATCTACTGTTAATGGGTTGTATGATCCACTTGGATTCCTTGCACCTGTTACTATAAAAGGGAGGTTGCTGTTGAGAGAACTAACCAAACAAGGTGAGAGCTGGGACTCCCCCTTGCCAGAGAACATGGAAACTGAGTGGAGAAAATGGAAAAATTCCCTTCAGGATCTGAAAGAGCTAGAAATACCACGTGTTTGCACATCCATTCTTCTGTGCAATGCCCAGAGTAAAGAACTTTGCATTTTTGCTGACGCATCAGTTAAGGCTGTTGCTGCTGTAGGGTACCTGAAGGTGACAGATCAACACGGTTGCACAAGTGTTAATTTCTTATTCGGGAAATCCAAACTGGCACCACAGCCAGACATTACTGTCCCTAGACTGGAGTTGTGTGCTGCTGTATTAGCCGTGGAGATTGCAGAATTGATCATAGAAGAGATGGCCATAAACTTTGACCATATTTGGTACTATACAGACAGTAAAATAGTATTAGGCTACATTCATAATACATCACGAAGGTTCTATGTCTATGTGAACAACAGAATTCAACGAATCCATAGATCCAGTTTACCTGCTCAGTGGAAGTATGTTCCCACCGAACATAATCCAGCAGACCATGGATCCAGATCTTTGCCTGCAGCATTCTTAGGTACCAGTTCATGGCTCACTGGCCCACAGTTCTTGCATAATGCTTCTCAACTTCCGTTTAAAGTTCAAGAATCATTTGATCTTGTGAATCCAACCTCAGATTCCGAAATACGTCCACATGTGATTACAAACCTTACTGAAGTTTCTAAGTCTCTCACATGGAACTCAGGGAGAGTTAGAAGATTCTCTAACTTCAACACTCTCATCAGAACGACAGCACGTCTGATTCACATTGCAAATTCTTTCTCCAAACAATCACAAAATGTTAGTTGCAGAGGTTGGCACATCTGCAGTGCAGGTCCTTCTGAAGAAGAACTGGAGAAAGCAAAAATCCTTGTGTTAAAAAACGCTCAAGATGAGAGTTATCCAAAAGAGATTGAAAACATCATTGCAGCTCAAAACCTTCCTCGTAAGAGTGCACTGAGAAAACTATCTCCTGTCCTTGACAGCAAAGGCCTATTTCGACTAGGGGGCCGTATCGTCAGGTCAGGTCTGGAACCTTGTGAAGTCAACCCTATTATCGTCCCAGGTACACATCATGTAGCAACACTGATTGTACGACATTATCATGAGGCTGTGAAACATCAGGGCAGGCACTTTACAGAAGGTGCAGTCAGAGCCGCTGGATTCTGGCTAGTAGGAGGTAAAAAGTGNTTTGTCTTAGAAAATGGCCGTCACAGCTTTCTGAGACCATGCTACAGTCAAATTAAGGTAAAAGAGAAGTTGGATATCATACCACAATGGCAACAATCTTCAGGAACTGCTTACGAGGACTCCATTCTATTAACGCCTGAAGGGGAAGGAACTGGTCATTCAGTTTTTTCCTACACAATAAATGATCATAAGATTGCTCCATCTATGGAAGACACTAGATTTCTCCAAATCATGGACAAAGAGTTTTTTCAAGACAGCTGCAACAGTTGGGTTGCACCGCTACCTTTCCGTGAGCCCAGACAAAGTTTACCCAACAACAAGGATCATGCAATGAAACGCCTTCTCACGCTGCGACACACTTTGGACAAGCGACCACAAATGAAAGCACATTTTTTGGATTTTATGTACGACTTGCTAAAAAATGAGCATGCAGAGATTGCCCCACCTCTTCAGCCAGGTCAAGAAGTKTGGTACCTGCCACACTTTGGGGTGTATCACCCTAAGAAACCTTTCAAAATACGTGTTGTCTTTGATTCCAGCGCACAATACGAGGGAGTTTCACTGAACAACGTACTTCTTACAGGCCCTGATTTGAATAACACTCTGGTAGGGGTTCTGATGAGATTTCGTAAAGAGCCAGTGGCTATTACTGCTGATATACAGCACATGTTCCATTGTTTTCTGGTGAGAGAGGACCATAGGGATTATCTTAGATTCCTTTGGTATAAGAACAATGACCTCGACAGCGAAATTGTGGATCACAGAATGCGTGTGCATGTTTTCGGGAATAGCCCATCACCAGCAGTGGCTATCTATGGCCTACGGAGAGCAGCTCACGAACACGAGGAGAGTTTCGGCAGTGACACCAGAGAGGTGGTGGAAAAACAGTTTTATGTTGACGACATGCTGAAATCTTGTGTTACAGAGGCAGAAGCAATCAGCCTTCTCAAACGGACACAAGAGATGCTTGCAGTATCTAATCTAAGACTGCATAAGATTATCTCCAACTGTCCAAATGTGATTGAAGCCTTTCCTTTGGAAGATCGTGCCGAAGGCATTAAAGATCTACAGCTTTTCTCTAATGGCCTTCCCATCCTACGTAGTCTTGGTGTGTCTTGGAACGTGGCAGCAGACTCTTTCATGTTTCATGTTTCAGAAGATGACAAGCCTTTCACTCGTAGAGGGGTTTTATCTACTGTTAATGGGTTGTATGATCCACTTGGATTCCTTGCACCTGTTACTATAAAAGGGAGGTTGCTGTTGAGAGAACTAACCAAACAAGGTGAGAGCTGGGACTCCCCCTTGCCAGAGAACATGGAAACTGAGTGGAGAAAATGGAAAAATTCCCTTCAGGATCTGAAAGAGCTAGAAATACCACGTGTTTGCACATCCATTCTTCTGTGCAATGCCCAGAGTAAAGAACTTTGCATTTTTGCTGACGCATCAGTTAAGGCTGTTGCTGCTGTAGGGTACCTGAAGGTGACAGATCAACACGGTTGCACAAGTGTTAATTTCTTATTCGGGAAATCCAAACTGGCACCACAGCCAGACATTACTGTCCCTAGACTGGAGTTGTGTGCTGCTGTATTAGCCGTGGAGATTGCAGAATTGATCATAGAAGAGATGGCCATAAACTTTGACCATATTTGGTACTATACAGACAGTAAAATAGTATTAGGCTACATTCATAATACATCACGAAGGTTCTATGTCTATGTGAACAACAGAATTCAACGAATCCATAGATCCAGTTTACCTGCTCAGTGGAAGTATGTTCCCACCGAACATAATCCAGCAGACCATGGATCCAGATCTTTGCCTGCAGCATTCTTAGGTACCAGTTCATGGCTCACTGGCCCACAGTTCTTGCATAATGCTTCTCAACTTCCGTTTAAAGTTCAAGAATCATTTGATCTTGTGAATCCAACCTCAGATTCCGAAATACGTCCACATGTGATTACAAACCTTACTGAAGTTTCTAAGTCTCTCACATGGAACTCAGGGAGAGTTAGAAGATTCTCTAACTTCAACACTCTCATCAGAACGACAGCACGTCTGATTCACATTGCAAATTCTTTCTCCAAACAATCACAAAATGTTAGTTGCAGAGGTTGGCACATCTGCAGTGCAGGTCCTTCTGAAGAAGAACTGGAGAAAGCAAAAATCCTTGTGTTAAAAAACGCTCAAGATGAGAGTTATCCAAAAGAGATTGAAAACATCATTGCAGCTCAAAACCTTCCTCGTAAGAGTGCACTGAGAAAACTATCTCCTGTCCTTGACAGCMAAGGCCTAYTTCGAYTAGGGGGCCGTATCGTCAGGTCAGGTCTGGAACCTTGTGAAGTCAACCCTATTATCGTCCCAGGTACACATCATGTAGCAACACTGATTGTACGACATTATCATGAGGCTGTGAAACATCAGGGCAGGCACTTTACAGAAGGTGCAGTCAGAGCCGCTGGATTCTGGCTAGTAGGAGGTAAAAAGTGYATGCGCAGTTTACTTTTCAAGTGTGTAATCTGCAAGAAGTTGCGRGGGAAGACWGAACATCAGCAGATGTCTGATTTGCCAGCGGAACGGCTGACAGTAGCTCCACCCTTCACTTATGTGGGTGTTGATGTTTTCGGGCCATGGGAAGTGACTGCCCGTAAGACCAGAGGAGGTCAAGCTAATTCCAAGAGGTGGGCAGTTATGTTTTCATGTATGTGCACGAGAGCTGTCCACATTGAAGTGATTGAAGCAATGAGCTCTAGTAGTTTCATCAATGCCCTAAGGAGATTTTTTGCCATCAGAGGGCCAGCTAAACAACTACATTCAGATCGTGGCACAAATTTTGTTGGAGCTTCTCGAGAACTCAAAATGGATGAATCAAGCGCAAGTTCAGAGGATGTTCAGAAATATCTGAAGGAACAACATTGCATCTGGARATTCAACCCACCTCACGCATCTCATATGGGTGGTCACTGGGAACGAATGATTRGGATTGCTCGACGCATTCTTAACTGTATGCTACTCAATGAGAAATCTTCCCGTCTCACACACGAGGTCTTGACGACATTCATGGCGGAAGTTACTGCAGTGATGAATTCACGACCTCTCATCCCAGTGTCCTCTGACCCAGACTTCCCCTTTATTCTCACCCCAGCAACTCTTCTGACACAAAAGACAGGTGCAACACCTCCCCCAGTTGGAGACTTTGGGAATAACAAGTTGCTTAGGGAAGAATGGAAACAAGTACAGAGGTTAGCAGACATCTTCTGGACAAGGTGGAAAAAAGAATACCTTAGTACTTTGCAATCCCGACAGAAGTGGCAAGACAAAAAAAATGATCTAAAAGAAGGGGATATTGTCTTGGTAAAGAACATTCAAGTTGACAGAAATGAGTGGCCAATGGCAATCATTGTGAAAACTTTTCCAAGCAAAGATGGATTGGTGAGGAAGGTTGATGTTAAAGTAACTAAAGATGGTATTCAAAAAATTCTGTCACGTCCTATCTCGGAACTTATCCTTCTTCTGTCGCCAGACGACAAGTTATAATTTTGGGATTCTAAAAATCCCAGGCGGGGAGTGTGCAGGACTGAATTGATTTAGCCATTGAATTTGTTATTTGTCTATGCATATTTAAGTGAGGACTTTAATTTTGAAAAGCAGTCATATAGTTCGAGTAATAGGAAGTTCAGTTAGTACTGCAGTGAGTCAGCAGAATGTTGTAGCTGTTCTGAGTKAGGCTCATTCTAATCATCTTTCTTTGCTTCTGTTAGACACAATGTCTGTAAGTATATAATGTTGAGTATTTATTATGATGTATATAAGTATTTTATTTTGATACAGTTGTTTTTGTATACCTTTACAGTTTTACAGTTGAATCATAAACTTCAGAAACGACTTGATGTCTCCAGCGAGGTTTTTTGAGTCACTGTTTAACTTACTGGATAGTTAGTTGTAAGAATCTAACAAGGCCAGTACAATATATATATATATATATACTATACATGGAACTTTGCTAATTAAAACACACACACACACACAGTTTGGAGAATTAAAGTTGATGAAATTCTTCTAGTATTGTTTACTAGATCAAATAAAATCACAAGAGCAGTCTTGGGCTTAATGTTACGGTTTAGGGTGCAAGGGCGGAAGCACGAGCTGGTTGCAAGAGGTTTTTGGAAGTATTTGGAAGTCTTTTCTTCCCCCATGACGAAAGAAGTATAGAGGCTGTTCAGAACTTAGGTTTTGACCCTTAAGTGTCAGTCTGTCCCATGGGTGATTGGTCCAATTGGATGTGGTAACAGGGCTTAGCCACGCCTCACGTGGTTCCCCTTTTGTGTTACTTTAATAATAATGCAACAGAACTGAGGGAACTCGTTACCTGATTTGATCAACAGCATGGATGGAACACAGAGAGATAGATCAATTGAGTCCTTTATATTATAATTAATTATAATTGTATTTGAGACACTGTGTTTTCAGTCTAGTCTTTCTCTTTCCTACAGATGGTGATGTGATCCTGGAGAGTCCTGTCCATCCTGTAAMTGAGGGAAATCCTCTGACKTTACRCTGTTTATATCGCAACACAAAGATCTCAGACTCTGGTGCTGATTTCTATAAAGATGATTCAGTTCTCCAGAAGCAGACTACAGGAGAGATGACCATCAGTAGTGTCTCAAAGTCAGATGAAGGTTTCTACCACTGTACACACCCAGAGAGAGGAGAGTCACCCAAAAGCTGGGTTTCAGT
>QMIH01002187.1:26129-44959 GCA_003987875.1 Clarias batrachus
TTAATGCAAAACATTTTTTCTCTTGTCAATACACAAAAATACATAAAGTGAACATAAATTTAGTGTATATTTTTTAATAATTTACCTTACTATTTAACATGTGAGCGATAACAGGATACGGCGCTCCATCTAGATTTAATACAAAACATTCACTCCTTTTCAAATTCTCAACAATCACTAGATATGATATTTAATGGTGAATTTGAAACTAATAATAATTATTTTATAAGGATAAAGAAAAAGCTTGTTTGAAACTATGACTTAACCATGACACTTTCTCATTTTTTGAAATACAAAACAGAATGGGAAAACCATATTAATTCCACACAATGTTAATATCAAATCACTTATTTTAAACAATAAAATATGCTTGCTCCTACCACAAGTTACTAAAAAAAAGTACAAATTTACATTAACTTACCATAAAGTACTGAGTGCTCTAAGCATGATCCAGTTAGAAGTGAAAAATCCAGAAAGTTCTCCAAAGAATAAATCAACTGCTGGGTCAAAATAACACAAGCAGTTTTTTTTTTTGTGCGCACAAGCCGAGGAGGTCTCAAACCTAGCTCTGTGATACTGACTCAAGGATCCGTGAACCCGGAGTAGCATTGACATCCAGTACTATAAAATCTAACAAATATATATATATACACACACACACACACAGTCTCATTTTCAGATTTTCAGCAACCATTGGTGCATAGTTACTTTTTATGTCCTAAATTGAAAAAAAAAAAAAAAAAAAAAAAATAGAACCATTATTATGGCACTGTGCAAAAGTTTGGGCACCCCACATAATCAGTACTTAGTAACACCTCCTCTTGCAGATATCACAGCTTGCAAACACTTTTTATAGCCAGCTAAAAGTCTTTCAATTCTTGTATTTGGAATTTTTTCCCATTCTTTGTTGCAAAATACTTCTAGTTCTGTTATATTCTTTGGTTGTTGTGCATGCACAGCTCTAAGATCTACCCACAAATTTTCAATGATGTTTAAATCAGGGGACTATGATGGCTGTTTCAAAACCTTCAGCTTGTGTCTCTTGAGGTATTCCATAGTGGATTTCGAGGTATGTTTAGGATCATTGTCCTGTTGTTGAAGCCATCCTCTTTTCAGCTTCGGCTTTTTTACAGGTGGTGAGATGTTTGCTTCCAGAATTTGCTGGTATTTAGTGGAATCCATTCTTCCCTCCACCCATGCAATGTTTCCTGTGCCACTGACTGCAACACAACCCCAAAGCATGATAGATCCACCTCCATGCTTAATAGTTGGGCAAGGTGTTCTTTTAATGAAATGCTGCTCCTTTTTTCTCCAAACATGCCTTTCCTGATTGTGGCCAAAGAGTTCTATTTTAACTTCATCAGTCCACAGCACTTGTTTCCAAAACGCATCAGGCTTCTGTCGATGTTCTGTTGCATACTTCTGATGTTATATTTTATGAAGGGGATGCAAGTAAGGTTTTCTTCTGCTGACTCTTCCATGAAGGTCTTGTGGAACGGTGCACCACCACTCCTGAGACTGCTAAATCTTCCTGTAGGTTTTTTACAGTCAAATGGGGGTTTTGATTTGTCTTTCTGACCAGCATAYRAGCARTTCWBTCYVAKAGTTTTCTTGGTCTTCCAGATCTCATCTTGACCTCCACAGTTCCCCTGAACTGCCATCTTTTAATTACATTTCACTGTGGAAACTGCAAGCTGACAACACTTTGCTATCTTCTTGTAGCCTTCTCCTGCATTGTGAGCATCAAAACATTCATTTTCAGAGTCTTACACAGCTGCTTAGAGGAACCCATGGTTGTTGAGTGTCCGCAAGTGTGTGCACAAGGTTTGAAAAGTCAAAGTATTTGTAAAGCTTTGAAATTGTTATTTATTCATGATAGCTGTTGCCATGCATCCGATCTAATGAGCTGATTAAGATCTGAAACTTTGTAAAAATAATCTGAGACTCTGGAACTCTTTGGGTGCCCAAACCTTTCCACAGGGCCATAATAATGTTTCTATTATTTATATTTGTTCAATTCATGACGTAAAAAGTCATAAAAGACTCCACAAGGCACCTTGGGGTGTTCTGTGGTGTCTGACAGCAAGTGATTGGTCTTATTGTGTGCCAGGTCCAGTGTGTGGTTCGCCGGGTTTTTCTGTCATGGCAAGTATTGACTTTTTTGGTGAGTTATGCTGCATTGGCTTTTCTTCAGGGTCGGACCAGAACAAGCTTGCCTTTGAGCATTAGGTGCACATGGTCCTGTCATCAGAAAAGGTCTGGGTGTGTGCGCATGTGTATGTGTGTACCAGATCGGGACTGCTTGTGTGATAGATCTGCAATATGTTTGTATGTAATGTTGGAAATGTGACATTTCCTGGGATAGATATATAAAAGCAAGAAAGATGGATAGTTTACGACACTACATACACAAAATGTCCACTATTAGTGCTTCATTAGCTTTGTGTTTCTTTTGTTGTCCCAAGCCTTATTTACACATATCAGCCTACCTTGCCTTCCTGTATTTTGAGTTCTGTGTCACATTAGGTTAAAAAGCTATTTTTTTAACCTAATGTGATACAGATCTAATCTTTTTTTTGGATGAATTTCAGATTGGAATTCATGCAACCTTTTTCCACTGTGCATAGGCAAACGTCATCAGCCAGTGAAGGGGATTTCTTAGCAGTCCTATCAAAAGCTGTTAAAACAACTAAAGCAAGGCATCTGGCATTTTTTCAATCTTCTAAAACACATACAGCTTACTAACCTCTTGCCGTCCTCCAGAGCAAAATTACAAGAATATCATTGCKAAAATCACATCCAGTGTTTGAAATGAATGTGTGGTTGAGCAAATACTGTATGGCATGTTTTAACCCAGATGGTGCAAACAATGATGTACCAATGTGTGCATGTATGTTGTTTCAGAGAACAGACAAAACCACATTAAAGTCAGATAAAAATCACTTGTAATAATGAAAGTGAACTGTCACGACATGCGAATTCAAATTCCTAAAAAATCTGAATTGAAAAATGAGCTTTTAATGTGAACATAGCACCTCCAATTCCATGTTCCCACTCTCTCTGCAAGAATCTTCCCATTCCTTTCTGTCTGTGGTCGTACACTCAACTTTATAATAGCACAAGTCTATTAAAACTTTATTTAAATAAAATGGCTGTTAAGTGGTTAGCTTTTATATGTAACAAACTTTTAATCAAAAACTTAATCAATTATTTAATCATCTGAAGCTAACTTGACAGAGCTCTCAAATAATCGGACTTGTGATGGATGTTTGAATTTCCACTGCGCTATACTGATAAGATTTATTGTTATTGATTAACCAACCACAGATACTGATAATTTTCATGCAAAAGAGGAAGATTTAACAGTATTAAATCCACTGTAGGTTGGACAAATTCTTACAACTAAGGTTTTTTTTTTTGATTGATTGATTGATTGATTGAAGGCAAATATGTGCACACCACTTAACTAATCATGGTAGCAGTGGTACTTTGTTAAAGCACATACATTTACTTGTAATACAGCTCTTTACATATAAACTAATTTTTAAATGTGTTACAGCAGATTAATCACTCCAGAGTGATAAACCACTTCTCCTAAAGCTATTCCTTTGATGACTTGCATTTGTGCTGTGGGTATTGTGCACATGTGATGAAAATGTTTTGCTCCTTGTATTGCTAGTAATAGGAGGTAAATGCATGCATCTGTCTTCCCCTCTCTCTCTCTCTCTCTAGTGTAGTGTATCTTTAAAAAAAAACAAGAAGTTCAGGGGCTTTAACACAGACACGTCTCATTCAGTCAGTCATCAGTAGGACATGATGGAGCTCCGTCCACTCTGTGTGACGCTCTGTGAGTAAATGTTCTCTGTGAGTCTTCATTACAGTGACTGATGCTGAGATAAGTTTCTTAGCACAGCACACATTTAGAGTGAATTTAAAGTGAACAGTGCATTCTGTTTTTTCCACACAATTTGTAAAATATTAAATAGTTACTGTATTAAATCAGCAGATTCAATTCAATTTTATTTGTATAGCACTTGATATTGTCGCAAATAAGCTTTATACAATCAAAACAAAATTAAGTTTGTATGAAATGTGAATGTGTATGAATCAAAATAATAAGACTGTACCTGCTAAGCAAGCCGAGAACGACGGCAACAGTGGCAAAAAAAAAAAAAAAAAAAACTCCTTGAGATGGCAATAGGAAGAAACTTTGAGAGGAACCAGACTGAACAGGGAACCAATCCTCACTTGGGTGAAAACTGATAGCAGGGATTGATCTCCAGTCACACCGTGTGAAAGTGGAAGTTCAGTATAACAGCAGATGCATGCTGGCCTCTCACATCTGTCCAGAACATTCATTAAAATGTTATTTGATGGCATTCAGTGTTTATTTACAGTAGGATTTTACATTTTATAGTTTATATGTAGTACATTAGCACTATGCACTTAACTCTGAATGTCTCAGCATGTGATAGGAGATTGTGCCAAGCAGACAGAAAATAAACTGAGTTTCTAAATGAAAAACCTTTATATTTATAGAGACTCTGCCTTCTACTTAACATTCTGATTGTTTTGATTCATACACATTTCCATAATTTTTTCTTTGATTCTGTAAAGCTGCTCTGCAACAATGACCACTAATAAAAGCCCTATAAAATGAATTGAACATCAAATCAGAATAGATGCTATTTTAAATGAATCTATTTTATAAATTATTACTATAACATAAAGAGTGTGAAAAAAGTTAAAAACTCATATATTACCATGCTGGTGAAAACTGGATTTTAATTGGTTAGAAGGTTCTTATATGATTAACTTTCTTCAGCAACAGCTCTGACAATAGCGCTGATTGCAAGACAAAGCACAGATTTATATTAATGCAGTCACACTTTATCATGTCTTTATACAGTAACTTGTACATTACATGTATAGTCACAAAATCATGTTATTTATCAGACAGAATCATAATGCTTGTGCTGATGATTTCTGTGCTGAGATGATTAACATTTATGGAGTCTCGTGTATCAGTGTTTTTCCTCATTGAAAAGCTTTTAACTCACTGAAGTTGGAAAGCAAAGTAGATTAAGAGAGAGTGTCATTTACAGTTTCTCRRTAACATGCTGACATGTTTGCATCTGTTTTATTTTGCACTTCAAGTGTGAAAAACGGATGCTATRAACARAGAACAGCTGCTTTTAGTTGCTATGCCATTAATGACATCAATTATTTCGTAGTTTGTGTTTTGTTGTTGTCACATTATACATGACTATAAATGGTAAAACATTGTGGCAGGTTCTTGAATGAAGCATTGTAACTGCTGATATATTGCTGTAGTATAAGAGGAATTATGTGTTCTTTTTAAATTTCGTATGTTGTAACAGTTTAGAATATGGCGATTATACCCTTTAAACTTTGCTTTTGTGCAATGGATAATAACTTTTTTAATATTTGTCCAAAAAGAAACAATAAGATGTCACGAGGCTGTCTGATTCTGATATGCTGGAGGACCCAAAAGCAGATACAACAGATCAGATTGAGTTTAATGGTTTTTAATGAGCCAGAGGATGGAAGCAGATAAAGGAGAGACTTGAGCAAAATGGAATGAATCAAGGTGCAGTCAGGGATGGGCAGTAGTGCAGGGTGAAGGTGGCTGTGGACAGAGGTTATGCAGATCAGGGGTCTAGAACATATGCAACACACAGAATGAGAGCAGCCACGAAAGGAGGTCAGGGTTGTAAGCAGAGGCCCAGATGATCAAACAGGATTTGCAAGCACACACATGTAGACAGAGTGTGCAGAGTGTGACAGAAATGTAGAAATCAAAATCTGTATAAATGTAGCATATCTTGGTGGAAGAGCTCAGATTTCTCCTCTGAGTATGCTCACATGTTCTCCTTGAATTTATCAACATGAGCATCAAGGACATGGACTTTCAGGGACATCCTGCTTCCAACGTTGCTATAGTTCTTCACCAGTTGATTAATGTAGATGATTAAACTACATTAGACTCCTTATCAAGAGCTGTGACAAATTGTTTCATATGACCCAGTTTTATGTGCAATGGTGGGAATTTCTGGAGTTCCAGTACTTGTGGCCAGTGCTTCCTGTAATAATGCCCTGCAGTGTGCCTGCTGTCCCCAAAACAAAGATAACAGAGAAAATTGCCTCCTTGAAGACCCACCAGGAATGCTACAAAATGTTACCAATGTCCTAGTCAAACTCATCTAACTTCAAGGATTCTAGCAGAGATGCTTTTGTATTCCTCCTTGAGGGACACCAAATGACCCAGGGGAAGAAAGGGTTACTTATTCCTGTTATGGAGCAGCACAGCTGTGAGGATTCTGGATGAGCTAAAAATTAAGAGATGCCACCTGTTTGGGTTACAAGAAATTGAAACTGCTTCACAGAGACCAGATACATTGTGGCAGAAGCAGAGACCATCTTGATGAGTGAAGAAGCTTGAAAAATGTGGGTGACACTTCCTCCGACTTCAACTCACACACTTTCAAATAACAAATTCCCGTCCTGAAGCCGAGATGTCAAAAGATTATCATTATCATTTTGATTCATACACATTCACATTTCATACAAATTCAAATAATTATTTTGATTATGTAAAGCTGCTTTGCAACAATGTCAATTGTTTAAATCGCAATACAAATAAAATTGAATTGAATTGAAAAGCTTGACATTTAACTTTGTTAGATCTCTGATCTAGTTATTAAAGTGTCTTTGCTTAGRGTAGTATGGGTTGGTCTTACCAGCTGCACTTCTAAAACTGTATCTTTAATGCCTTCCTCCTCTTCTGGTGTGCTGCTATCTCCTGTTAAATTTCTTCAGCAACAGCTCTGACAATAGCGCTGATTGCAAGACAAAGTAGAAATTAGTAGAAATTTCTTCACCTGTGAAGGACTGAGTTCTCTTTGGTAAAGTGGGTACAAAATGAAGTGATGGATGTTGGAAAGACGTTCCACCCAGATCACAAAAGCAAAGTATGTAGAGAAAATAATATGGTCTTTTCCATTTACTTTAGGTGTCAGCATTTAGAAAATAACTATTTCTGGCCAGGAACATGAAAAAGTAAATATTTTGTAACATGATGATAATTAACTATGGAATGGTCACAATTCATAATGCAATCCAGCTACATATCATTGTTTTCTTACAACAGCAATTCATGTACTTCATCTGTGATTTCTTCTGTTTCTCTCTCTACTTGTAGTACTGATGGGACTCGTCCAACGCGCACTCACAGGTGATACTTGTAATCTTTTTTTTTCCCTTCCTTTAAAATAAGCCTAATTAGTTAATAGATGATTAACACAACGGAGCCAAATTAGTAAACTCTTATGTAATAATATATGTATTCCTAATTTAAGTTTATGTCTCCCTTAAATTGAATTAACATTAAATGTTAATTCATAAATCAGATTAAAACATATAGATTTAGTGACAACTCAGACAAAGAGCTTTTATTATAACAACACACACACACACACACACACACACACATATAGAGCCACCAGTCAGGTATGGTTGTTGTTCGGCTTCCTCTCTAGCATTTTAAAAAAATCATTCATTCATGTACACAGTTACATGGTTTCTTTCATTAAGTATTTTAATAACACTGTTGTGTGAACATGCAGCTCTGATTTAACTTGTGCCTACAGTGATGTATTTGCACGTGTCTGTGTGTGTGGTGAGGGGCAGGTACGGGGGGTACTTATTTTACTACCTACTGTCGTTAGGACTTGACTCTATACCAAACATCAACAACACACACACACACACACACACACACACACACACACACACACACACACACACACACACACACACACACACACACACACACACACACACACACACACACAGTATATCTTCCTTGCTGAACTGCTTTTATTTTTTTATTTGACTCTCTTCAAGTCATTCTACAGCATCTCTATGGGGTTGGGGTCTGGGCTCTGACTTGGCCACTCCAAAAGGTGGATTTTGTTTTCTGATGCCATTCTGTTGTGAACTCGCGCTGGTGTTTTAGGTCATTGTCTTGTTACTTCACCCAACTTCTACAGAGTTTCAGCTGACCTACAGGCATTCTCACATTACCCTGAAGAATTTTTTGATACACTTGGGAATTCATCTTCCCTTCAGTGACTGCAAGCTGGCCAGACCTGATGCAGCAAAGCAGACCCAAATCATGATCATCATGCTTGACGGTTGGGATGATGTGTTCATGATGATATGCAGTGCCCTTTTTATGTCAGATGTAGTGCTGCGTGTTCTTTCCAAATAGTTCAACAGTGCACAAAATATTTTGTCAATACCGCTGTGGAGTGTCAATGTGCTCTTTCGCAAAATCATTTTAGTTTTGCAATGTCCTTTTTAGTAAGCAGCAGTTTCCTCATGAACACAGATCTTGGCCAGTTCAGATGATGCSCACAAATCTTTGGTTGTCACTCGGGGTTGATGTTCATTAATTAGTCATTGTTGTTCTCTTTGGGTCATTTTGACTGGGCGCCAATTTTTAGGTAGAGTAGCTGCAGTCCCAAAGTGTCTCCATTCTCCTAACTGTAGATTCATAAATTTGTACTCTTGACAAATTCATGTAAAGAAAACAATGAATTACAGAAGATTTACAAACATTTTTCTTGGCAATATATATAGTCCTGTGAAAAAGTATTTGCCCCTTAATTTCGCACAATCGTCACATTTAAATAATCATCAACCAAATTTCTATATTATAAAATTATCTGAGTAAATGSAAAATGCAGTTTTTGAATGAAAGTCACCCTTGGCAGCAACAACTGCAATTTGCAATAATTAGAAACGAGTCCCTCACATTGCTGTGGAGGAATAAAAAAACAGAAAAAGACTGTCTTTATCTGAGACACTCTCTTGTCAGAGCACAGAAAATAGGTTACTGCTAAGCTAACCTGTCCTTTTATTGACATCATCTTTCTCATTTTTCCCACTGTTGTGGGTGAAGTTTATTTTGTGGGCTGAAGAGTATGTGGTCTTCATTAACTGCATAGAATCCAAGAGCCGAACCGAAATGGTATACAGCACCGAACTGACTTTGGTTAATGTACTGTAACACTTAACCATGTTTTAAGAGAAACTGTCTTCCATACAGCTTACAGCATACAGAAAAATGGGGGTGTGGGTGAATAGAGTAAAGGGAACTAAACAAGAGTAAAGAGAATTAAAGTACATGTGTGGGACAGGAGCAGTGTCCAGTCGGCATGATGACACAAAACTGCTAGGCTGTGACATCGGCAGACTGAGAAGGTGGGCAGCGGTCGCTAGCTTATCAGTTAGTGCCAATGGCCTGATCATTATTCATTAGCAGCAGAACCTCAGCAAGCTGCTTAGTGATGAAATAACACTTCTCAACGTTCTCAAGCGCACACCATGGCACTCACAGCACACCATTTCTAGCCTAGTATTTTTTCTTGACTCCCTTTATAGAGAAGAGAATGTCCATATTGCAGTACCAGTCGTGTCATGTTTAGAAGCCACACTCTCTCACACTCCTGCTGATGAAGAGGCCACAACAGCACATGGGCCTGACCATTTCAGATTGCAGATTGAGTGAGTGGTGAAAACTTTTAGACACCTGACCATCACTGGAGAATCTGTAACAGGGTACAGTAGCAGTGAAATCCTGGTGTCAGAATGAGACTGAGGGATCCCTCTTACTTACTACATCACAGAATCCCAACTGTAATATTCACACTGGCCAACAACCAAACATGATACAGTAATAAACCTGAATTGGGAATCTGAAAATAGACATAACACAATTCACCCTAAATATGGCTTGATATCTGATTTGATGTGTGTGTTTGGCATTTCTCTGATAAACACAGTATGGAGCAGTTTGAAACTGTTTGTATTGTTAGAAACTTTACAGCCAACAAGCTCTCTGCATAAACACTGTTACATGACCTAAATACTCTGTACAATATTTTAATTAAATACAACTTCACATGTGCTTACCCACAGTCCAGAGAACACTATTTACAGTGAGTCATTATTTACAGCTACAGTATGAAAATATGTAGCTTATTGTTTAGCTGGGACCAGGATCATCACAGAGACAGCAAACATGTTTTTCACTCTGTAGAGCTGATTAGTGAAGTAAAGAGTGTGTTACTACTGTAGAAAACTGTAGGGTACATCAGGCCAATCGGAATACACCAAGAGAGAAGATGCCCTGAGAAGTGTACTGAACAGATTATTCAGCCATGTTAAGTGTGATCCCAAAACACAGGGAGTGAAACTGCTCAGGTCAAAGGAACTGTGAACTGTGTAGGGAACGACTGAACAACACGTCTTGACCGGAAAAGGGGAATGGAAAATTTCCCATCAGTCAGTGCGAGATGCTGGAGCATGACAAAAATGGAGCTTGAAAAATAATTTATATATTTMTTACCATTATTATCAAATATGACAATATATTAAAAGGACACATTAATTTCAAKTTAACCAAGAAATCTTAGTATATAGTATTATATAGGCTAGTAATCTGTAAAAACTAGATCTTCGTACATCTTGTTAACTAATTAAATATTTTATACCAGGGGTCTCAAACTCAGTTCCTGGAGGGTCGCAGCCCTACAGAGTTTTGTTCCAACCCTGCTCCAACATACATACCATGTAGTCTTCAAATAAGCCTTAATGACTTGTTTAGTTGGATCAGGTGCTTTTAATTATGGTTGGAACAAAACTCTGTGGGGCTGCGGCCCTCCAGGAACCGAGTTTGAGACCCCTGCTTTATACTGTAAGTTATACATGTTTCAATAGTATATATTTTGTAATGGTATCAGTTTTTGTATCAAGAAATATTCAATATTTAATGTCCATAGTGTGAAATTCCCACAGCAGTAGTGACAGATATTCGAGGTGCTTATGTTACCATGGTAACGCGCGGAGGAAGTGATGTTCGGTGTTCTGAATGATGTGAATTTGAATTGGGAGAACCCTGGGAAGTACACTTTGGAATGAAACGCAGCTAGAGAGCACTCTGAGCCACATACTCACATACCCTAATGTTCGTTCCCATAGCAGGAGCGGCACTCAGAGATCCCTGATCAGCTGACTGACTCTAGGCAGGTTACATAAMWAATGTACAGGTTTAGAGTTATATGTAAATTAGGTGTAAATATTTAATCAGCCTGGACTACAAGAAAAGGGGGAGCAGAAAAAGTCAAATTAAAGAAGAAGAAACTCATTACAGGGAAAACGCTCCACAACGTTAACACAGTAACTAGTTTACTGTACTACTTCCGCTATTACACAAACTCAAATCAAGAAGATGAGCACACAGACAATTCATTATCGGCACAAGGTGACAAGCTGAGATCTCCGTTTCCTCTGTCCACACAACACCACTGAAAACGGAGTTTTGGATAATCTTCACTTTGGCTGGAATTTTCCAAAAGTTGTTTTCAACGACCAAAACGGTGTTTGCGTGTGGACGAAAGGCGAAAACCGCAGAGAAAAATCTCCGTTTTAAAAAATGCCCGGCTACGTGTGGACATGGCCTAATAGCTTATACAAAATCAGGACAGTGAACTAGGTGCAGATGAAAACCATTGAGAAGTGCATCATGGGAAATTAAGTCCAATACAGCCAGAAAGCCAGAAATACAGAAAGTCTCTGGACACAAGGCACCCTCTAGTGGTTATTCCCTGACAATATAATATAATAATGTCTTCATGTGAAATTAACTACAGTCTTATATTTAAGTAAGCGGGAGGGTGGAATCGATTCAGTTATGAATCATGATTCTTTTTTGTGGTTTTCTCTAACCACACACTTACCCCAGTCTCAAAACACAGTAAGCACTAATTAGTCAAAATTTGGTGTGTTAAAAGCTGCACGCGCCCATGTGCTCCCTGTTGAGTTTTAAGACTTTGGAGACATTACAGGAGGTAAAACGTTGCAGTTTATTCATAATCCTACAGATAAACTATTTACATGTTTCCATCCCATGTGGTAGGAGTGAATTGTTTGCTAAGATTTTCAAAAGTTATAATTAGGGTGAATGAAAGAGATATGTGCTGCTCAGTTAAATGTTAAACTCTTGTATTTGAAGTTAGTAGTTTGTATTGCTTAAATGCTGCACTTTTAAGTGAGAGAACTAATGTCATAAGAAACTGGCTATATTTAATTACTCTTTAAACAGCAGGTGAAAATAGAAAATCGAATCGAAATGATAAAATTATAGATTAAATAATCGGGTGGTGACTGTTGATTCCCATCTCGTTAAATTAAAGCATTCCGAGCAAAATGAAAGATTTTTTCAAGCAAAAAATCTGTAGTGTCAGTAACCATGTCAAATTCATGTTGCAATATCATATTTTTGCGTTTTAGAATAATACACAAGTTTAACCTTTTCATGTGAAATCTAAATTGTCCATCTGAATAATAGTTTAGATCATTAAAATATTTGATTTAAAAAATAAAAAGTTACAGACACTACTGTACATGAAAGGGGGCAAAAAATGCATTTAGCAAATGTGTTGAAAAAGGCACAAGTTGAAGGAAAAAAAAATAAAGGCCGAGATTCAGACAATCAGCAATCAGCAGACAACAGACATAACTTGTACAGCTGGATAGGAAACAAAATTCATAAAAAGGACAATCTGGTTGTTGTAAATGAAAGTGTGGGTCAGTCCAGTAGGGGGCGCCAATAGACCTTTATTAGATGTTTTCTGACATTCTATCGCGTTCTAACCCAGAAGTTGTTTTTGTTTGTTTGGTGTAGCAACGTTTAGAAAGAAACCAGCACTTTAACTGTTTTTTTTTTTAATGCAGTTAATCTTGTTTGGTGGATTTGTGCATGCAAATATTGTAAGTATTATTACTTTTATTTACTGAATATGTTGGCACTTTACTGTGAATCTAGCCACCTGCTGTTTGTTGCTAGTAACGAAGCATGATAGTTAATGCTAGAATTGCTATGATGCATTATATCTGTTGTTCAGTATGTAGAAATGTATAGTTTAGTTTATAATTAGTAACTGTTCATGTTCCTGTTTCAGTGACTTATGGTGTTACTTATTTTATTTCTTTATATAGAACCACACATCTGTCCACCKGTTGATTAACATGTGCAATGCTGGAATAAAGAGAGTGTTTTAAGGAGAACAATGACTTGTGCATTCTAGCCGATGCCCCACAGTGATCATAACTCTAAGCTAGCAACTCAAACCTGATACTTCATTACAATGGTCATTTTAATTCATACACATTTCATGTAAACCTCCAGAATTTTTTGGTTGTGTAAAGCTGCTTTGCGACAATGACAATTGTTAAAAGTAGGGGTGCTCCGATTGATCGATTGCAGATCATAATCGGCCGATAATTGCTTTGGGAAGTTTGATCGGCAGTCTCTATAATGGCCGATATAGAAAAGCCGATCAGATGACGCAAAACCCGCAGGAAAAAAAATTTTCCGCGCTGCTAAAATGGCTTCACCGGTCTGGCAATTCGCAGCTCAGCAACTCGCTCGCCGCCACTCACTTCGTTGTCGGTAATTCCCCTATCTCACCGACGCGGTTTCGCGCGGTGGCCGTAAGCATGTTGAGCGCGCAGTGGAGACATTGCCTGTGCATAGAGTGCTTTGTCTGCTCTCAAAATGTTAAACCGTCAAAATGGCAGAATTGTGGCAGGAAAATAACGCCATATAAGCACGGTCCATCATAATTCACCGCGAGTTTTGGCGCTGTGATTACGTTTCAATCTTTCCGCATGAAAAATTAAACATGTTATTATAATTTTTTTATTAAATAAAAAAAAAAAAAAAACTTAATATTTTGGCGGGCCTCACGGATGCTTGCAGAACTTCCGGCGACTCACGTCCTACTTGTCTGTTATTTTATTTAATTTTATACAATCTACAGGAAAGTCATATTTGTTAAGCTCCAAGCAGTTCCCAATTACTAACCGAGCACAGGCTGCTATGTTTTAAGTTGACGTGTTGCACATGTTGCTTGCCAATAAATACAGTTGTCATGTGTTCATGATATTCCTCTTGTAATTTCAATACTTGATTTACATTGTTGTTAGATATATGTGGCGAGGTGAAGGGAGCTGGCTCGAACTCCGCCGATCCCCTGATTTAACAACTGTAGCCAATTACGCCACCTTGGGAATTGCACCCAAGGAAATAAACAACCCTAGTTATTAAATTAACTAAGGCACCCAGGTTCGTTCACTGAACAGGCAAGAGGCGTGGCTTTCATACACAAATGTTTATTCACTCACAGACAATCATACACAATATGGTAATTCAAAATTTATTTATAACAATAGTTAAAATAGTTGCAACATCAAGGATATAATAAAAATGCACATTATGCACAAATGATGCACATTAAAATATACAATCAAATTGGAGCTGGAGCTTACCAGTGGCTAAGCAGACTGAAAGAGAGAAGGGGGTGAACATCCCAGCAAGAGTCACCCCAAACAAACATGAATCACACCCCCACACACAATTCACTGTGACAATCGGCACAAGCGGGTGACCAACACGCACACGGAAAAGGGAAAACAACATCAATATGTCGCACTGCTACAACCTGTAGCTCACAGCTCTACAAGATTGGGAAATGTAATTAAAATAAACACAGCCAGCAATATAGAAGGAAGAGAGAAAGACAAACAACTTAAAAGCAAATTCTCAGATAGAATGCATGCACTGCCGCAATATGGCAAAGCAACCGGCCGACAAAGTAGCAGTCATGCAACATAGCAGTGAGGCATAATGCATATTACCCACTAACGGTAGAGCAAAAATAAACAAAAATAAAACAAAAGTAGCAGTACTCATGCAATGAAATATTCATTCAAAGCAGAGTTAATAAAAAGCAAATGTAAGCAAAGCTAATGCAGAGCAAAGTTAATACAGCCGAGCAAAGGCAAGACAAAATTAAGGCAAAGCAAAGTGAAACAAAGCAGCAAAACAGAATGAAGCAAAGCAGCAGCGTTCATGCACACATCTGCAGCACCCACAGTTTCTATAATCAGAATGGAACAATCAAAAGGTACATACCACAAAGAATTCTGAATGTACTAAATAAAAAGTACATACCTGTCCCAAAACATTAGATGACATTAGATGAACAACCACTAGCAATCCCGGTTACCACCGGAAGTACAGGAAACGAGCCACTTACYGAYACCAGTAGGGCAATGTTGTTCAAAGGGGAACCCAAAATGCTAAGTGCAAACTATAACAGGCAACAATAAGTACCCGAAGCAATGATCACAGAAACATTAGTGTATAGCGTTCATACCTGAAACGAAACCGGAAGTTCGACATGCAGCAAAAAGGCATGCGCTCTGGGACGGAAGCGGAAGTCAGACGTGCAACGAAGCGATGTGCACGCCACTCGAAAGAGAGTCAGCAGTAAGGGAAATCACTGTTGAGGAATCCAAAATGACTCTTCAAATCAATTTAAACGATTGCCTCTGACCATTAGCATAGACAAGAGATGGCAACAAGCATCCCTACCTGATACGAAAGTGAAAGTCAGACGCACTAAACAGAGCGCATGCACTCAACAAAGGAGGATTAGTAGGAGAAGACCTCACCATTAACGAGTCCAGAGGAAACCTAAAAACCATTTGACTGAGTACCACAGTCCACAAGCATAGCTAAGCGACTGCGAGGAGCATTCTTACCTGTGGCAAMCCGGAAGTCAGGTACACAACACAAAAAGGGGCGGGCGCTCTACGTGAGAGAAAGCACTCTTCCACCACCTTTATAGCAGCCCACAAGCGAGCTGATTGGGTAGTGCTAAAATGATCTGAGACACTAACCAGATGACCCGGAAGTCCTTCAACTGAGGTTATGGCACTATATATAAAACRGTGCAGCCTKTTGTGAATAAGGCATCCCTCTAACCAAGATAATCCACATGATGAAGCCACAGCTCATCCTGCTACATATAGTTTAATAAATAATGCTACATGATAAGGCTTTGAGTAAACCCTGTAATCGGCGATCGGTATCGGTATCGACTGATACAGCTTCTAGTGATCAGAGATCGGTGATCGGCCTCAAAAATCCTGATCGGAGCACCGCTAGTTAAAAGTACTATACAGATGAAATTGAAAATTGTCACCTTGCACCTCCAGGGTCCGGGTTCGATTTGCGTCTCTGTGTGCATGGAGTTTGCATGTTCTCCTCGTGCTTGGTGGGTTTCCTCCGGGTACTCTGGTTTCCTCCCACAGTCCAAAGACATGTAGGTTAAGCTAATTGGTGTTCTCAAATGACTCCTCGTGTGTGTGTGTGTGTGTGCGTGATGGATTGGCACCCTGTCCAGGGTGTACCCCGCCTCATGCCCCAAGTTTCCTGAGATAGGCTCCTGCCCCCCCCCCCTCATTCTGCCCCCCCCCGAATGAGTGAGACTCAGATTTCTCAAATGTTTCTCAAGTAAATCATGGCGGTGGTGCGCACAGACGCAGCAGCCCGGTGCTCTCTTTGTTGGCATAGTTTTTTTTCATTTTTTTAGTGCTACTGAGTGTTTCGGCATACTGTTACCATATCGATGCTCTTTGGTACAGTCAGGATGAACTCCTCAGCATTAGCGGTGCTGTACCTCACCTCGGCCCACATTGTTTTCATCCCTCCCGAGATTGCTAGATCACCTCCGGGGATTCCGGCGGCAGTGAACCGGAGGAGCAGACGTTGCGAGCGGAGGCGGAAGAGAGGCAAGCGGGCAGGCGTGAAGGCTAGGCTAAAGGCTAACCCCTTCAAACCGCCGCTTCCATCCATTTTTCTCTCAAATGCCAGGGCGATCCACTACAAGATGGATGAAATAAGAGGATGACGACACGGAGGTTCCTGGCAAACTGCAGCAGGATTTTCACAGACATATGGCTGGATAACACCATCCCGGATGCGGTTATTGGGCTGACTGGCTTCACCGTGCACTGAGCTGACAGGACAGCAGACTCGGGTAAGAAAACCGGTGGGGGACTGTGCATCTATAGTAACAACTCCTGGTGCACACAGACCATGGTAATGGATAGACTTTGTTGTCCGGACGTGGAATTTATGCTGCTAAAATGTAGACCGTTTTATCTTCCTCGCGAATTTGCATCTGTTTACATCTGTGCTGTGTACATACCACCTGACGCTAATGCTAAGCTAGCGCTAGCAAAGTTACATGATGGCATAAACAACAGCCTGGTTGCGCATCCGGACAGTATCTTTATAGCGGCGGGTGATTTCAATCATGCTGACTTGAAGAGCGTCCTTCACAAATTTCATCGCAGCGTGAAATGTGCAATCAGGGGAGATAAAACATTGGATCAGGTATACACTAATGTAGCAGATGCATATAAGGTACAGGCTTATCCCCATCTTGGCCTGTCTGACCATCTGTCACTTCTGCTACATCCAAAGTATACCACAAGGAATAAAACTGCTGGATTCAGTGTAAGGACTGTAAGATCATGGCCTGAAGATGCTATGCCTAGGCTTCAGGACTGCTTCTCCTCCACAGACTGGGACATATTCAAGGACCACGGAACCCTTACACGTGAGTCTCTGAATGAATACACCTAATCAGTCTTAGACTACATCAATTAGTGTGTGGATAATGTGACATTCTGGAAGCAAGTGCGTGTCTCCCCCAATAGGAAACCTTGGATGACACATGAGGTTCAACTGATGATTAAAGCCAGGGATATAGCGTTTAAATCTGGTGACAGGACAGCGTATTGTACTGCCAGGACGGCACTTAGGAGGGGCATAAAATCAGCCAAAATTCAATACAACAGCGGATTGAGGCTCATTTTCACAATTCCACCAACTCCCGGCAGGTATGGGAGGGAATTAGGGTGATAACGATAATAAGAGAACATAATAAGAGAACAACAACTCTCTCTTTTAACAGCTGTGACACCCTAGTGGAGGAGTTGAATAACTTTTATGCCCGCTTTGACAGAGGCAATGGAGATTCACCCCTACCCTGCCCTCCCTCTAGTGATGCTGCACCAGTCCTGAGCAGTCACGAGGTAAGACAGACATAACATCAATCCTAGGAAGGCTACAGGAGCTGATGGAGTGCCCGGTCGGGTGCTCAAGTATTGCGCAGCTGAACTGGCGAAGGTCTTCCCGACCATCTTTAATCTGTCACTGTCCATGTCATGTGTACCAGCAATAATACAATAACCAGAACTACAATAATTCCCGTTCCCAAAAACCCTCACATTACCTGTTTAAATGATTATAGACCAGTTGCACTCACACCCATACCAGCAAAGTGTTTGGAGAGGTTGGTGATTAAACGCATCAAGGATGTTATACCACCCACACTGGACCATTACCAGTTTGCATACTGAGCCAACAGATCCAAAGAGGATGCGGTGGCTATTGTGCTCCATCACTTGTTGGAACATCTGGAACACAAAAATACGTATGCCAGACTTCTCTTTGTGGACTTTAGTTCGGCATTTAATACCATTTTGCCAAATAAGCTCCAAATTAAGCTCTGTGAGCTYGGACTAAGCACTGTATTGTGTAACTGGACTATGGACTTTTTAACAAATCACTTACAGTGTGTGCGAGTGGATAAAAGTACATTATCCACAGTGCTTATCAACACCGGGGTCCCCCAGGGATGTGTACTTAGCCCGTCACTGTATACACTATACACGCATGACTGCTGTGCTGCCCTTCCTTCTAATTACATCATTAAATTCGCTGATGACATCACGGTGTTAGGCCTGATCACTGACAATGATGAGTCCTCATACAGAAGGGAGGTGGAACATATGGCAACTTGGTGTGACGCCCACAACCTGGC